>JAPYYQ010000597.1:0-71998 GCA_030522585.1 Anagyrus pseudococci | reverse complement strand
ATTTAAGCCCAGCCGCGTCCAAAAATTATAACGCTGGCAAAAGTTATATACATTTTTGTGTCCAGCCGCTAGCTCCAGCCGCTAGTTTCAGCTTCATGACACTTGAGAATTGCGAGCATAAAATATATCACGCGTTTCAAAACTCCCTCTATCTTCGCATAAACATCGGCTCTGATTTATCACGACGAATTTTTAGACGAATAAATTATTTTATCCGAGACTTCAATTACGAAAAGCGCATAAAAATCCAGCTTCGAGACGTCCACGTATAAATCAGTACACTATATGTAGTAAAAACAAATAGGAACAGCAAGGAAATAATGTAAAGAGCTTATTAACAACAGCATCAACTCTATAGTGGATTGTATACTTACGAAAAGTATATAGCGTAAAAAAGGGTATGAACGAAAAGAAAAATGGAAGCGAACAAATTACCAAGGTGTTAGCTAGACTAGGATTATCGTGGTGATTAAAGCGTCCTGATCGACCAACCGTTGGAGTTTGCGTCTGAGTGGACACGGTCTCCTTCCTCTTGGGCTCGCACCTCAAGCTGTCGGCGCTGCTCGCCGGCTCTGTGTTCTGTTTGAGGGTCTGCGACAAAGAACATATCAGTGTGTGTGTTGTGTGCAGCTGTCTGCGTTATTTGTCCAAGCCCGTTATTTGCTTACGGCACCTCTGACCCCCCCCCCCAACCCACCTTCCGCTCATTCCCCTTTAAACTCCAGCCTTTGTTAAAGTTCATTATGAAACGGATTTTTGCGCGAATAAGTTTCATATATTTTCCAGGGCGCTTGATTTATCATTTCTGATCGAGCGCAACTTTGTTGACAATTAATTTAGCTCGCGCGCTTCTAGCGTGCATATACGCGCGTGTGTTTTAATGGAATTCGATATTTATGCGATTATGAGTTTATCCAGTCTGAGCATGTGTGGGATATATAAGGCGTCGTTTGTAAAATATTTCGCCGAGCGTAACTCGATCCCCTGGATCTTGTCAATCATCCCGCTTGATAATGCACATAAATTGAAATGCCATCGAGTCTTTAACACCTTATTAAATCCTTGCACTTTTTTTTTCTTGTTTTTAATTAAACGCAAAATGTCGAAACGGTCCATTGATTATCATAATGAGCAAAAAACTTTGGGTAAAGGAAAAACTTGAGCTCTATGGACGCACGCGCGATCTACATCAATCGCATTCCGTAAGTCGGGTATATAGGCAAGCAAAAACGACGTCACAATCGGCGCAAGAATGCACGGGGTATTAATAACACCTTTTAAACATTTACCTCAACGTAATTGCGCGTGTACGAATGTCCTTTGCGAATCAAGTTCAATATACTCGGTAGGTCTTTTTATACATTTTTCACGCGGTATAGACTATCGATCGAATTTACGAAAGACCTTATGCTCGAAAGGTTTACAAAATTCATATAAGAAAATATGCGTAATAGCTTCTGTCAGAAACACGTGAAATTGGCGAGGGAGAGAAAAAGAGAAAGAGAGAGAAGAGATTAATTTAAAATAGATTAGATTTCGCCGGAGTTTAAATAAAAATTTAACAAGATCATTTTCCATTTTACGCGAATAAGGAGATATATAAATAAATTCAACGTTTGATCGTAAATTGATTTCCTTTATCAATACGATCTTAGGTGGAGGAAGGAAAGCTCTTGGTTTAGAAGCGATCGATATCTTCTCTCTCTCGGACGAAACCGTCTGCGCGGCTGAAAAATATGATTTAATCTTTCAAAGTTATAACCTTCGTAAAGCTCGGGCATTAAAACAGTGAAAATCAATCGTGACACATTTATCCTTTGATTACGGAGTCTGACGTTGAGCCCGCACTATAGGCGGGCCCACTATATGTACTTGCACACGGCATACATCAGCATTAACGTCCGCGGAAATTAATTAACTTTCTCGTGCTCTAAAAAGGACGTATCGATAATCGATATCGTTCCAATAACCCTTTTGCCCCCTCCACTTATCCCCGGACATTTCGAATCTTCCAAAGATTATTCATTCAATTCCCACTGTTTACCCAATCCCTTTTCCACGTATATCCGTGCGAGCACCGAAAAGCTCGCTCTCAGCACATCCGCAAGAAAAAAAAAACGGTTAAAAATCTTTCAGAGCCGCATATACGTAAAAGGTCGGGAAGAGGTAATCCCGAAAAGTCGGGTAAGCAGGAAGAGTGGGATTTAAAGAACGCGTGCGCCCTTTAAAAGGCGCCACTCTGAGAGCCGCACGTCCCCGTGACCCCTCAATCTCCGAGTCTGGCCTCGAAAAGCTCGCTATAGCCGCGTCCTGCAGTCGCGCGACAGTAGTCTCCGCGAGTGTCCAAGGGCAGAAAGCTCGAGATTCGTGGCTAACGAGGGCCCCATTCACGGCCAAGGAGCCGCGCGCGTGCCGCCGGGCCACTCGAGAGAGGTCGAGAAGGAAGTCGACTCGTGCGCGAGGGCAGGTGGCGCTTTAATGCCGCGAGCAACATCTGGCGCGCGGGGAAGAAACGGTAGTAGTAGTAGCACCAGTCCGCGCCTGAGTTTTTCTTCTCTCAGGGGCTGCTGCTGCTGCTGCATCGCGGCTCTATTTATAGCCCGGGGCCGTAAACTCGAGTGTGTGCCGCAGGGCGACGAGTTGCTCCCCTCCCCCCCCTCGTCTCTCGCGGCTTCTACTGGTTGACGGCGAGTATAAGGCCCTCTCGACGTGCGCCCGACACCTTCTTCTCCCTCTCTCTTCTTCTTCTCTCGCGGCTCCATTTCTCTCTGTTGCCGCGGTCTCCTCTTCTCGCGCGCGCATAGCGGGCCGGAGAGGCGCTTTGTTAAAGCCCCGGGAATCGAGCCGCGAGCGGCCGAGCGTCTCGCGTATGTCGTCGGACGAGAAGAGCCTTCAGGCCAAAGACTTGCTGCATAATCGTAACGGGATAGTCATACATGCCCCGGTCCCTCTATCTCTCCCTGCTTCTTCTACTTTTTCCTCTTCTTTTTCTTCTTTTTCACGGCATTTCCTTTCATGAAAAATGAAGCTCTCCCGTCTAACAGAAACTGAGATGATCCTTTTCTCCCCTTGCCTCTCCTACTCCTTAGACGTCCGAGCTCTACTCCTAACGACCACTTCATTAATCAACGAATAGAGAACGTACCGTATAGGCTCAGCGTGCGCTCTTGAGCTTGGCCGTATTGAAAAACGCAGCTCCCACGGCGTGATATTCTCTCAAAACTCATACATGCGCGGCGCTATGGAGTACAGTCGGAGGAATTGCAGAAAGCAGCAGAACGCCAGAGAGAAAAGGGGGGAGGGCTGTGTATCGTTGCGCGCCGGTCTCGGCTAAAAATACACACCCGTGACGGAGGCGCGTTCTATGGGGTTTTGTACTTCTTAAAAGCGCGCCCGGCCCTTTCCAGCGATAACGCGCGCGATGGAATTTACGCGCGGGGGATGCGACACACCGAGAGAGCTGCGCCCGGATTTTCGAGGCTCTAATGGATATTTACGCTGGCCCGTAATCTACAGCGTCGCCTCCGTGTATATATGCGCTAATGCGGCCTCGTGTGTTTGCCCGGAGACTCTAGCTATGTGGATAGTGCAGGTGTGCCTTGAGCCTTCTCGACGTAATTAGTGGATTAACCGAGCTACGCGCGTCTCATAAGCGTATATCAAGCTTTTTATTTTACTCCCTTTATATTTTCTTCTTTGTGCTCCGAGCTTTTAGTTTTTTAACCAAGATCTCTCTCTCTCTCTCTCTCTCTCTCTCTCTCTCTCTCTCTCTCACTCGAGGCTTTGTGACTTATTTTTATATAGAGGCGAGACGAAAGAGAAAGTCAATCTAGGTGTAATAATTAGCGCGAGAGCGCCTAGGCGAATAAATATCGCATTTATCACGCAATAATTGAGCGCTATCTCCGCGGGCGAGTGACAAATCTATGCTCGCGGGCCGGCGCAACAAGAATATTGAATCGTTAAAACGAGCCCGAGTTTGCTAATTCGCGATCTTTAAATTGCCGCCCCTCTCTCCCTCTCTCGCGCACGTCGGATTAACATACTTTATCAAAGCGCACGCGATTTGGCCCCTCCCCCCCCCCAACCCCCCCGTTCCAGCTCGCGCGAACTTTCACTCGGCGGTTTATGCCGAGAGAGACCTGCCCGTAAGTGGAGCGAAATTTCCACAACAGAAGAAATGAAAAAAAAGAAGGAGGAAGCAAAAAAGAAAGAGCAAGTGTAAGCATCACGTGTACACTCGCTCCGGCGATTAGCCGTAAATATAGAGGGAAACGCGATAAATCCGGCGTTGCAGGTGATAAATCATCGCTGGTAGATTAGCACGGCGAAAGGAAGAGAGAGAGAGAGAGACGAATCCGCGAGTTTCGTAATGAACTTTAGCAAGCTGGCAGACGTATCTGCTGATCGTGCGTGCTGCTGTGGAGGCTTACTTGCAACTTGGCCAGCGGAATGATATCGCAGTCGGTGGGCCGATGCCATACGGTCTTCTGGGACGTTGCGTTGTAGTAGTAGAAGCGCGAGGTGCTCTGGTCGAACAGCTCCCACCACTGGTTGTTGTCAGTTTTCTTCCTGCGAACAACAACAAAAAAAAAAAAAACACAACGTGTCAAAGCCAAGATTAATGGTCCGTGTTCGCGCGCACTTCCCCCTATTACCGATTATCGTTCTCGGTTCGTTCAACTCGAGCTTTCCTTGGCCCTTTACCGTTCTTTCTGTCTTTTCACCGATGGATTCTCGGATGACTTTTCATCGAGAACGCACGTAGCGTGGGAAAAATTAAAAATCGATTTTTTTCTCTTTCGTTCCGACTTGCCGCGTTCCGTGGCTCGAGAGGCGCATAAATTTTGTTCTCTACTGTACCCATATAATCAATCCGCTCTACTGACTATCGCACACACACATCGCGCGCGCGCGCGCGAGCGGAAAATTAACAATAAAAAAAGTGCCGAATCATACGAGTAGTCAGGTCGCGAAACAATCGATCGGTAGCGCGCAAAAATATTCAACGAGCGATATTCCGATACGTCCTAAAGAGCATGCGTCGCGCTCGTAGAAAGGATTCGCGGCGAAACAGGGTCAGCTGCTAATAGCACCCGGAGTATATTACGGTGTTCGGCTTTTCCCGATAAATACGTCCACGTATAGAGCAACCGGTCTCTTTCTCGCGAGTTTTTTTTTTTTTTTTTTTTTCTTGCTTAACAGTTTTTTGAAAAATGCGAGTGAAGAGCGTAGAGTCGCGCGGCATTCCAGCTTGATTGCCGGTTCATTCCGCCAGCCCGTCCCTCCACGTATACACACGCAGCCTAGCTGTTCTCCGGCAATTATCAAAGCGGCAGAGTTTCGCGTGTAGAAAGTGCCTCTGCGGCGCTATCATCGGCGGCATTGAAAATTACGAGCTTGTGTAGAGGAGAGCGTGCCTCGTTGTGGGGCGGGAGGGGGGGAGCGAATCGGTAAAATTCAACGACTGGCGCCAGGACAACTTTCTCCAGTCTAAATAATCTCCCGGCTGCAGCCCGCGCGAGGATATTTCCGTGAGAGACTGGCCTATCCAGCTTCCTCGGCCATTGTTCTCGCGACTTCTCCAGACGGCGATAATCATTGCATCAACGCTCGGTATACACCGTTAACCCGTTAACCGAGGCCCTGTACGAACGCGCGTGCATACACGCGTCTAGAGCGATCAATGCGTCATTAGCTCGAGTTGCCGGTCTCGCATAAAGTCCTTTTTTTATTTTCCATTCGACAGTTGACAGCTGAGCCGCCGCTGCTCCCTCCGATTTTCCTCGAAATGGCCAAGTGTAGAATCTCGATCGTCTTCCACGGCGTACAGCGCTTTCTCCGCGCGCTCTCTCTCGAGCGAGATGCGCGGATTTTTCCGAGCGATAGTTTTTCTCTCTCTTAGATACAAGCCAGGCTGTGCCATTGGTCTAATTGATCTCGGGGATGAGGAGGACGGCCCCGAGCGAGAGAGGCTACACGCGAGGGGAAAGTAGGATAGATCGGTAAGAAAAAAGCGAGATCTACGCGTTATTCGAGGTCAACAGCAGCGGTAGTACGCTGTAGCAGTCGGTATTTCGAGAAACGATCGGTAGAGCGGAGGTGATCGTTACGCCATTACTTCCGTGGCTGCTCTCTCTTTATGCCGTCGATAATATCCGATCTTTCCCCCCCCCCCCCCCAGCAGCGGCTTAACTGTGTACACACGGGCTTAAGGAGCCTCGGCTCGTAACGCTCGCATGGAGGAGCTTTCAAAGGAAGGAATATTCAGTGGAGAAGGGGAGGGGGCTCCGATTAGCGCAAGGGAGTATACTGAAAAGGGAAAACAGAGAGATTTCGCGGCCGAGCAAACAAAGCGCGCGCGAGCAGCCAGCGGCGGCCCGTTAAAATGCCGCATCGCCAACCCCCCCGTGGCGTGCGATGTATTCAATCGCGGCGGAAAAGGCCAGCGCACGCAGTCAGAGCTGCGCTTACGAGCTTGCTATGGGTTTGTGCGTGCGCAATATAGGGAGGGAGTCCCTTTTTTTTCTACTTACACTGGCACGCCAGGTGGCGGGTCCCAGACGCACTCGCCGGTCGTCAGGTTGGCGTACATGTGCTCCTTTGTCTTCGGCTCGATGATCTCCACCCACTCCATCCTGCAACACACGGGAAAGCCATGC
This sequence comes from Anagyrus pseudococci, assembly GCA_030522585.1. Classification (NCBI taxonomy): domain Eukaryota; kingdom Metazoa; phylum Arthropoda; class Insecta; order Hymenoptera; family Encyrtidae; genus Anagyrus; species Anagyrus pseudococci. Next base: position 65,336 of record JAPYYQ010000597.1, on the reverse strand, counting down.
CGTTAGTGTTATATACGCTGTTGCTGTTTATAGCTCGATGGCTATGCGCGCGCGAGCGATTTAAAAGCGAGACGATATGAGAGGGCGCGAGAGCGAGCGAGGGGAAAAACACTTGTAGACGTCCGTAGAGGTTGGACAGGTAAATTGCCGAAGGGAGAAGGGGCAAAAACAGATGCTTCGATCTCTCTGCCGCCTCGATCCCCCTTTACTATCGCTACTTCTGCTGCGAACGAGTGTTATATCGCGTCTTTCTTGCGGCCCGCGGACGTGTCGGCGGCGTTGATTTAGATTCTAGGAATCGGATTCCCCGAGATTTATGGGGGGATGTGTGCAGATCGCCAGAGATTCTGGCTAATGATTAGCCCATGTTTGGCTCCCCCTTCGATCTCGCATCTCACGAAAGTGGGTGAAATTCGAACTAACTGTTTTCGGCTTACGTAATGGATAGCTGCGCCTATATGGCTGACGTAAAAAAAAAAAAATATTTAACGCCGGCTAACGAGGTTTATCGTGTAGGTTTCATGGTCTGTTGTAAAAATAACAACGTTCGGTCACAGTCAAAGTATAAGCAGCGATTATGTTGTGATGGCTGGAGGATAAATGTTTGTCGTTTAAAAAGACAAGACACGTAATGCTGGTCAATTGAGATTCGATGATGGGTTTGGTTGAAATTAATTGCGTTGTGTATAGAAATGGAACTGTTATTCTATGGAGAATAGAAGAAGAAGAGAATGTATTGAACTTGAAATTTAAAATCGATCGCAGGACGGAAGGCTTGTTGAAATAGCTGACAAAATTGTGTCAACGTATAGAGCAAGAGAGAAGCAAAGGGCATTCGTTACGGTCGATTCAATCTGCACAAATGTCGGCCTTTGTTAATAGGATTCACTTGCCCTTGCTTTTACGCGCGCAAGGCACTTGGTCTAATTTTAAAATTGCCAGCCTTCTGTTTTTAGAAACTCTAGAAACTGATATATTCGGAGAAAAAAAAGTCATTTGAATTGCTAGTCCATATTGCCGTGTTGAAATAGCAAAAAAAATAAAGATTATTTTTTAATATGCATTAAAATTTTGTAGAGCGTATAACGCAATTTGATCATTTTTATAATTATACGCATTTTTATATTCATTTCTTCTCCAAGTGCGTAACGTTTAAAGAAACGGTAAACCGAGGATATTTATGTAAATCGTGTGTGTATAAAACTAAAATAGCTAAAGGCCTGTATTAAATAAAAATTGAATAAAAATATAATCGAGCGTGATAGTGGTATGCATCCGAAGAAGAAGGAGAAGCAGAAGAAAAAAAGGAAACTTCGAATCAGGCTAGAATTATCATTCCACGTAGAAGATACGCGGCCGAGAGAGAGAACAATGAAATAAATATCCCCGGCAATTTCCAGGCTGCCGGCGGAACAAATAGTTTCGAACGAACCAGATGAAAGACGGACTGAGAGAGGAGGAGTGGGATGGGGGGGGGGGCAAGGAGAGCAGGCGAGAACGAGAGAGCGGCGCACGTCCCATCAAAGCGAGCAGTCGTCGATCTCACATCGAAAAGACCGCTGCACTCTCCCATGCGAGGGAGGTGAGGAAGGCGGAGGTGGAGGAGAACGACTATACTGCGACGACAAGCGACACCGTCGTCTCGGAAGCGCGAGTAGCGCATTACGTTGGGCGCAAAAAAAAGACGATGCGTCGACCCCCCTCGTCCCAGTCGGCCAGTTTCACCGCTCGCGGGATAAGAGCTTCTTCCTCTCTCTCTCTCTCTCACACGGCGCGTGAAAAACGCGCGCGCAGTACGAGAAAAGAGAGCGAAGGGGGAGGCATGCAAAGGAGTTGCGAGCGCCGATTCAGCGGATACAATGGGCCAAGGAGAGGGCACGGCGAGAGGGGGGGAGCACAACCTCTCTCTCTCTCACTCTGAATGGGACGCGAAATCGCCACTTGGGATCAAGTGGGTCAGAGAGCGCGCACGCGCCTCCCTGGATTATTTTGCACTTGAATTACCTCATAACGTAAACCTATCGCGATGTGCGGCTGAGGGAGAGAGAGCGGATGAGACGCCTCGAGAGATGGACGATTACAAGTCCGGCCTTTATTCGGCGACGAGCCGAGTACGCGCGTTTTGTGGCTTTGGTCTGTAATCGCCAACTCGCTCTCTCTCTCTCTCTCTCTCTCTCTCTCTGCTTGGGATGTTTTGCTTACAGCGAGTGGGCTTGCGGTGGCTCGGTCGTTTTCGACGACTGTTTTTCGTGGGTTTTAGGTCGATTATCGAGAGGTATACACATCGACACTCTCTTGATGTTTTGACAGTTTTTTAATCTCGGTGCTTGAGTGTCGTTTTCTTTTATTGAGCTTTTATCCTCATAATTATACGCGTGTAATTGAGTGACGGATGGATGATCGATATCCTCGCGCGCTAATGACTACTTGGAAATTTCGAAATGTTTAAAGGCATTTTTATAACGCGTCTCTGGCCCGAGTGATCGACGATTTTCCCGTCAAACGATTCTTTGTACGACCCGTGTGACTCACGACCTATACTCCATCAATGCATCCACCTCGATGCACATGTAAATACAGTCTCAAAACAAATGTTTGCAATAGTCTTCACCTCCACAAAACCGTGACTTTCTATATAAACGGCTTAAATCTCAATACGAAAAAAAAGGGGAAAAAGTCGTGCCTCGATCGCCGTCGACGCAGCCTCGCACAGGCTCTCTCGGCTCTCTAAAAACGCAGACGCCATCGTAATCTCGTCCGGTACAATCACAAAGCTGAGCGATCAATCCACCCTAACCCACTTCCTACGAATAAAACAGCCATTGAAAAGTCGCGAGTAGCAGGAGCAGCAGCTAGCGATAAGCCCGAAAACGGAGCGCCATTTGTAATCGGCTCTCCTCGGACTCTCTCTCTCTCTTTCTCTCGCTTGCTCACTCTCGCGAGAGTGAGAGAGAGCTTTTACGAGCGATACGCCGGGCTCGTAAATCAGGATTAGCGCATTGAGAGAGCCGAGCGCAAAAATAAGAAACCGCCAAGTATCGAGACGCCTGTTTAGGGAAGCTCGAGCCACTCGAGAGAGACGTGCCTCTTGCACCAGAGACTCGATTATTATTATTATTTTTTTGTTTATTTTTTGCGTACGACAAGTGAGCTTGCTGGAATATTATCGGATACATTGTGAGACGCAGCTGGGCTATCGAAAAGACGCTCGTCATCGAAAGTGAACGACAGAAGCAGCTGGAAAAGTCGACGATTTCGTCCCGGAAAAAAAGGCATTGTGGCGGCATATTTTTTGTTATCCGTATTCAGCGCGAAATTCACGAGTGTACATAGATATGGCGAGCCTAAAGCGGCTCTGTATCTCAAGTAAATATTTGATAATTCATCGTCGATGAGTAAATTGCGTTTTGAATTTTCAAGATTTACGATCGACTAGCCGGAACATAATCCACGGTAATACTTTGTGAACGTGTTCGCGCTGAATAGACGTGTGTATATATACATATTTGAAACGTAATCACGGGAGCTTCATGAAAAATATAGACCAGCCGGGCTAAAATCGAGAACGTGCCCGGTCTAAAAAGAAAAAAAAAAGCTCGCGGAGTAAACGAGCCCCTTACTCCGCCGGCATTTTCAGCTGTGCCCTCATCGAAGCCTATTAAGCTGTAAATATTTGAACAGACGGACTGCCAGTAGCAGCGGCGATATTTGACCGTTACTGTGCTGTGTGTGCGGCTAGCTCTCGCGCCTCGAAACAATAAAATTGACCGGAGGGAAATGCGCCAAGCTGAAAATATACTCGTTGGCTTCAGTAGCCGGGCAATCGAACTATGTTTGATTGTTCGTTGGACCTTTATGAGATTGCGCGATGTGTGTGTGCACAAACGTGGCTGCGGAAGAGTAGGAGGCCTGGGATAAAAGGTAATTAAAAAGGTGAATAATGTAGAGCAATCGTGTTTCGGACGGGCTATTATATGAAAAAAAAATTAAAAAAAGATTTAAAGCATATCTGCCTGCACACGCACTTTTTGTCTGTGTATTATAGATGCATGCAATATTGAATCGGCTTATCTCCTCTCTCCCTCGACTGCTTGTAAAGGGATAAAATTTTCAATAGAAGAGCCTTGCTCATATGTGTTTGCATGAATATACAACACACGTTCCTACTTGCTCCTCAGTAGGCTCTCTCACTATTTTAAATTCAAGCTCGAGTAGCCTAGATATTTTAAAAAATATATACCTGTATATATTTATTGTCTAACTTCAACGCCTATTTTTACGCGCAATTTCATATTTATAAAAAATATCGCTCGAATTATTTATTATCGGGTTCAACAACCGTACAGGATATAAAAATAAATCTGAAAGGAAAATAAGAGAATAAAAGAAGGCAAAGCAGAAAAAAAAGGAGGGAAAAAATTATACGACGTTCATTGCGTCACTCGCGCACACTCTCCTGTGCTCGTTTACAAGGAAGACGACAGCTGGGGGAGAAGCAGCGCAGCATCGCGTATTAGCCAACGATAAAACTCGATGACGGTGTAAAAACATTCGGAGAGCAGCGAAGTAAGTTTGGCGTGTATTCCCGGCGAGAGGGAAGAAGCATAATCGATACATACACCCAAACTGCGTTCAAGTGCGCGCAGGAGAATTTTTCTCTTGTCGTTGACTTATACAAGGCCCCTCTTCCCCCTTGTGAGGCTCCTCTTTTTTTTTCGGCTGTACACGTACGGCCCAAGTACGTGAGTGTAGGAAAGACGAGGAGGGCAAGCAAAGGAAGCAGAAGACGATGAACAACGAAGCAGGAGGAGGAGTAGGGGGAGAGAAGACGGAAATGATTCATCGACGAACTTGCCAGTGAACTGAAAATCGGCAGAGGTTGGAACGAAGCCAAAAATGGAGGCTCGCGCCGCGCGTGCACGCCGCCCGGCTATTTCGTCCTTTATCAGAGGACGCGCCGGCGGCGGCGAGCGAATATATCCCGAGGCGGCTCTATTTATAATGGCACGTGGGACAGAGAGAGAGAGAGAGAGAGAGAGAGAGAGAGAGAGCGGCTAGCGCAACGGCTCTTTCATCGCCGCCGTTTTTCCAGTCGCGCGCTCATTTCTCGGCCGCGCTCTCCTATGCACAAGCGTACACACCCGTACACGGCTCATAGAGCGGCTAACGCAACGCGAACACTTTTCTCATACCATACGTCGTTTTTCCGTCTCACGGAATCTTTTTCTTAGCCCTCCTCACCCCCTGCTTCCATCGAGTTAACGAACTACGAACAATGAGCTTGAAGAGAGTCGAGTGCATTATGAGCTATGCAATAGAGCTGAAATTTCGCTGGAGAGCTGACGGTGGACTTGAGTAATTTCGGAGATGATAATGTTTGGCAACGTTTTTTTCTTCCTTTTTTTTTTAACGAGGATACGTGAAGAATGACGAGACGATGTTTCTTATTTTTTCGCGGCTGCTGCTGGTGCAGAATTGCGAAATTGATAAGATAAAAGGAAGTTATTGCAGAAGCAGCAGATAGCAGAAAGATGACGAGGAATGGGCCTCGCTCGGTGGAAAAATGTTAAAAGTTTGCTTGTTCTTTAATTGAAATTTATTTTACCATCGCGCGCGGAAGTTTGTTACTTACAATTAGTTCAACTATGTTCAGTGCAAAAATGGGTCAGGACATGTGTGCTCGTATATTTTTATGGATCATTTGAGTGTTATGTGGACGTTGAAAAAGGATATAATAATTAATTTGCAAATCAACGAATAGTAACGATAATAAAGACAATACAGTTGACGCGTCAGGTTATTCTGATTTTATCGCAATTATCGATACTATCCCGTTATACTTTGAATACCACGAGACAACGCAGCTGCGGAACGTGTGCGTTAAAATGAAATTTGTGTACGAAACGTCCAAGCTAATCAAACGTAAAACAGAAGATATCTACTAATAGACACCCAAGCCCGTTCCACTCGAGCGATATTTATGTAAGCTTTACGCAAAATTGAATAAAGGAAGCAAGGCTGTAAAATAAATTTCGCCGGGCGGTAAATTAACGGAGACGCTATCCAGTTGACTCGAAGATTTTTTTTCTCCAAGAATCGCATCGAATGCTATGGAGGGTCCTTTTTTTGATGGACAACAATTGCCGTGCGCGTATGAGAAAGGTTAGGCGATACGGTCTTGTTAGTATTTTGACAAATGCGAATGGTTAAGTCTCGAGGATTTTTAGGGTCTTCGAGGTATATATGCGGCTTTTATTTCTTTCTTCATGGCTCAAGTCCGCAGTCGCCGAGGGAGTGAGTCACGTACATAAACGGCGACTGCCGATCGCTTTTAACCGAATATTCCGAGATTAAAGCATTCCAAAATCGCCGCGGAATGCACTGTGGCCCGTTGGAAATTCGTAATATCCGAGAGATGATATCCGTAGGGTAAGAAAATAAATTGACGATACGGTATTCTCCTCCGGCGCTATGCTGCGGTTTATTTTTAAATCGAATATAAAGACGTTTGAATATACAAGATACGCTGACTAATGCCGAGAAATTCTAGCTTTTGAAAAGTTTTGTTTAAAACAAATATATCTTTTCTTCGGGAATTTTATGATTCAAAATAATATTTCAAAAATATGCTCGAATAACCGAGACGTTTTATTTAAAAATCTCAACAAAAAAAAAAAGGATTTTTTTGCCCACCAGTAAAAAGGAAAAAAAATTTCTTTCATTCAAGTAGATTAATTAAAAATTACTTGTCGAAGCTAGTCTCGCCCGAAATTAAAAAAATAATCCGGGGGAGAAATCCACTTTCCCGGTCGCACATATATATATCGAGCTTACAAATAAAAACAAACGAAGCGAACGTATACGCGGAGCTGGTGCACACTTTTGAGAGAGAGTCCAGCTAGGCTGAGGGGGCATCGTAAACGAGAAGCCAAGGCGCGTCCAAACAAATTTATTACGAAACTCAAGCTGCCGCTCGTTGTATGTGCCGAGCTTAGCTCCAACGAAATCAAACGCTCCTGCTGCTGCTGCTCCTCGAACAAGGCCTCCCAGCCCAATTTCCATTATAAATGCCAGAGCAAACACGCCGGCGCGCGAGCGCGTTTAACGTTTCTTTTATTTTTTTTTCTCTCTCTCCTTTTTTTCCCTTCTTTTACAGAGCGTATTATCGATATACACAAAGAACTATTATTAGAGCGTATATACGATAGAGTGGCAAGCGTGAAAGTACGTCGAGCGGTAGCTAATTCTTTCCTTTATAACTGAATCTGACGTAATAAACGAGCCGAGAGAACGTATGAGCCTACACACGGGTGAATGTATTACAGCGACTACTCCTCCGACCCCCTCCACCCCCTCGGTTGCCGGACTCCTCCTATAGCCATTCTATTTTCGTCAATTGAAAGAAGAATCTGTACACGCATCATTGGCTCTTAAATACAGGTAAAGCTCATTTTGGACGAGATTCAATGACTGGAGAGAGAGCTTGATTAAGGAGTTTAGCTGGGAGGAGCGGCACGTGTATCAAATTGTTTCTGTTTGATTAACTCGGCTCCGAAGTAATTTATGGGCTTGATGGTGCGTGGACACACGGACGTTATTTTTAAAGGGGGGGAAGTTTTTTTTAGCTTTAAACTTGGTGGTTTTTTTTTTTTTTTTTTTTTTTTTTAAGAGGAATAATTTTATCGATTATTGCGTGAGTCACGACTCTCATTACTCGAGATCACTTGATAATTGATAAATTTATCCAGTAAATACAAAAAATTTGGCAAGTGACTCAGATTGTTTGACGATAAAAAATATGATTTTTAATAAATCAATACTTATCAAGGGGGTACAGTTCTTTTTTTAGGCATTGAAAAAGATAAGTGTATGAGACTTATTATTTAAACAGATAAAATATATTCGTACGAAACGAGTTTACCTCGTAAAACCGCAACCCGAAAAAAGAGGAGCTTAACTAACTATACAAGCGTATAGCTATAGCAGCGAGTCCTTTATCTCGCAAAACATCTCGTAATAAAAACTAAAATTTCGCAGTAACCAAAGACAAAAGAAGAAAGTAATAAAAAGAGAAAAAGAGCGAGAGGGAGAAAGGGAGAGAAGGGGGGGGGTGACCCTTGACAGTCCCTTTCATGCGGCACACAAAAAGCCAGGCACGTCCGAGAGCAGCGTTGTCGGGAGGAGAGAGGGAAGCGAAAGAGAGAGGAGCTCCGAAAACTCCGGAGCTTATTGATTTTCAACTTTCCGCGCTGCATCCCGCGCGGCGGCGAAAAAGCTCCGAGAGAAAGCTCTCGAGAATTTAGCAGCGGCAAAATCAATGTCGAATAACTTCGACACCGGAGGGCGGGAGACGTTTCCCAGACCGCGAGGGGCTCTATACATCATATAAGGAAAAATCATCCGTGCCCCTATAAGACTTTCCGCGCGTAATCCGCGGAGGAGGAAGAAGAAGCGGACCGTCTGCTCGTTGCGCCGCAGCAGCTCTCATCGATCCCCAGCAGCTTGGAGAGCACGGAAGTAGCTTAACCCGACGTTAATGCCCGAGTCTTGGAGAAAGAGAGAGACGGAGCAAGCCCGAGCGTTTAATATCGCGGGAATGGGAAAGCGTCCGTTGCATCGAGCAAGTCTCTTCCGCGCACGACCCCCCCCCCGCCCCCCGCCCACGACTCCGCTCCGGGAACTAGGACAAGTGTGCGCCCGCTGCTGGGCTCCGTGTGTATACGCGTGCGTGTATATGAGCCCCGCACGCGGCTACACCGACTACGTGTATCGATCGCCAACACCACCCAATACGCCGCCCCTCCCTCCCACTTCTCTCTAGCTCACACTACCGTATACCATCCTCCTACGCTTTAGCGTTATCAATGGGCCTCTCTTGCGTTTTTAGCTGCTGATACCGTCGTACTCTGGCTTTTTTTTTTATTTTAGGGAAACCCCTCTTCTCTTTACAGCTACTCTCCTTTTTTTTTTTTTTTTTTTGGTCGAGTAGGCTCATTGGTCTAATTTTCGTTGTGTCGTTGGCTTTTTCATCGCGGAACACGTCAATTTCAGTGCTCTCCGATGTTTTCGTCCGTGTAGCTTTTTAATCATCGACAAATATTTTGGGCATCTACGAATTCTTCCTGTTGACGCGGCTAAAGGCGTGCTCGTGCGCTTGCAAAACAATCGATGAAGAACAGCCGCGTGTTGCCTCGTCTTTCTCTCTCTCTCTCTCTCTTTTCGTTTTTATATCGAGGTAGCAAGAACCGACGTTTGCGCACGCGTTATCATTTGCAAATTGAACGCGATACGATAAATGAGAGATTTCGAGGAAGCACATAACGAGGAGAGCGTGCTCGGGAATATATTTCGTGCTCCATTGTCAAACACGTCGTAACGATGATTCTTCAATTTCAACGGCGGCGGCCATTAAACCGAAGCCAGGCTCTCGCAGCGGTCAATAAATTAAGAAGCGAAAAGAGCCGCGGCGTTTCCGCGCGCGCGCGCGCGTACAACATTTTAATCAAACGAGAAATCCACTTCAATTCGAGTGTGATATGATTATCACCTAACAACAACGCACAAGAGAATGTTTTCATTCTCCAAATTACAATCAAGCGCTCCGTGAGCACACCGATGACTCATCTATCTCTCTCTCTCTTAGTCGTCGCGCCCGCGTAAACTTCTTTCCGAAATGAAAAGTGAAAGCGACAAAAAATAATATCCCTCCCGTTCTCTCGCGCTGCTGTAAATCAAATGAACGTATATATACATCGCCGTTTCATTCCTTTATTACAATGACGCACGAGAACGCACTTGCCAAATGTTTAAATGAATAAAAAAAGCCTCCACCCCCCTGATCTCGTCACTGCGAAGAAACTGACGATCCCTCGAAAAATAATAAAAAAAGAAAAAAAATTACATCGCAAACTCTTCGGAGGGGATTTGCATTCTTTTGCGCATCGGGTGTCTCGAGCCCGGGTTTCATCCTAACAACACGCGACAAGTTCCCCCCCCCCCTCCTGGGTCGCATAATGCGCTCAGCGAGGCCGTACAGAGAGTGCGTAGGCCGTCAGGCAGAGCAAGACGAAAGAGGGGGGGAGGGAGGGAGATGATGTCACGCATACACCGTGAAGAATGGGAGGATGAGATGGGGAGGGAAGGGGGAGAGATCGAGGGGAGAGGCGTTTAATTGGCCCGAATAGGCGTTTCGCGCGAATATATCCGAGAGAGCGTGTTTAAGCGACGTACGTACGTGTGCGCGCATGAAAGAGAGCCGAGCGCGCGAAAGGGAAATGAAGTGCGTGCGAAGGCCCGCGCGCGCTCTCGTTTTTTTTCTCTTTTTTTTTTTCATTTACAATACAAGCGTCCGACGGAGAGAGGGCTCTCTCTCTCTCTCTCCGTAGGCGGGATATTATGAGAGGAGATTGCTGCGTCACTCGGCTTGTATAGAAAGAAAAGCGAGCCGCCGAGCAATGAGAGCGAACCCCCTTGCTTCTTTTTTTTCTTCTTCCTCGTCTTCTCAATCGCCTTCTTTTGCTCTCATCTCTCTCTCACTCTCTCTCTCTCTCTCGTTCTTTTTCTCGGAGCTTTGGAGTTTCGACTACTTTCACTTGCATGCAAACTGCATTCTTAATCGTCTGGTTTCCTTACTCTACGACTTAGTTTTTCGCTCGTAAAGTTCGAGGCTCCGCTGCTGGTTGTGCTATTCGCCTGGGGGCAATTATTCGTACAGCGTCTTCTTTGGGAGAAAGAGAAATGGCGAGAGAAAAAGGAAAATCGAGGTCGCTTGGTAATTAGCGTTTAAATGAGCGATGCTTTTTTACGAGCTAGTTTAGACCATGATACGATGATTGAGTGAGAAATTGCGCTTGTAGGTTTTTCTTTTCTGCCTTTTGTCGCTGGAACGTATATATAATTTTTTGTGTTGCCGGTAATGCGGAATTTCGTAAAATACTGCGACGCTTTAGTATTTAGAGTGACGGTGTGTGTATGAGCGCAAAAATCAATATTGTGGAACGCCAACGAGCAAATATTCATGTGTATCTATGTATATATATACCTACTGGTTTCCGAGAGAGATGTGTATATAGGTAGCGCGCTCGAAAAATTGTCGAGAATAATGAAAGGCTAAAGGTCTCACGAAATATACTCACTGTGTAAAAGCCAATACTGTGTCGTATCGAATAATTTGCGTGAAAATAAATTTGCTGCTTTATCGAAGCCTTTTATATATCGATAATAAACTATCTCACGAATATATAGGTAAGCGAGCAAATAATTATTTCTTCGGAACATTTTTCATATTTTCACGATGAAACGTTACCCCTGGTTTTCCATGAGAAACATAGAAACCTACATTTCTAAAAAAAAAGGGGGGGTATACAACTCCAATGAGAGTTCTATCAGTACAAAGGAGTGACAGAAAAAAATAGGTGGAAAAAAAAGAATCATTCCAAGCCTATCCCTCGACTCGCATACGTAAGCCTTCAGTGGCGTAAATCCGCGCATGTAAGCGTTTCGCATTAGTATCGCGTGAATTTAATGAAACCTCGGCCGCTGGAAAGTCTCGAGAGGGTGTAGCCGGGTTAAAAAGTGTGTTACAGGCGGCATTGAAGCAAGCGCATCAGACCCATTCATGGCTCAAGCCTCTTGGCTGTTAAATTATTCGCGAGCATCTCCAACTAAAATATCCCCCCTCCCTCGGCGCACAGTGTGCAGGCGCGAGAAGAAGAGAATCTGTCTCTTGCTAAGACTCGCTATACGTCGCAAAAGCGCTCTCGCGAGAGAGAAGAATTACCGTTTGACGAGAAAGAGAGAGGAGAAGAGAGAGAGAGAGGGACTGACGCCTGGCGGGCAGAAAAGCCAGCCGGGGAGCAGCAGACGTGGCGCTGAAAGAAAAGGGGCACGCCAGAGAGAGATAAGTCGACGATGAGAAGAGACCGAGAGAGACGATGCCTGGTAAGAGGAGGAGAGTCGACGGGGAGTTGAAGAGAAGCGAGCAAGCAAGCGGACCGCGAGAGGAAAATTGCATCGCTCGCGCAAAGAGCCGAAGAGCATCCGCGAGCACGAGGGGGAGCAGAAAGAGGACCGGACGACTATATGCGCGTTGCTGTGCCTCTCGCGGCGCCGCCGGAAAAAAGACTAGAGGAGGAACTGTGTCGTTAGTCGAAGCGCCAACTAGGAGGCTTGCCGGGCAAATAAAAATTGGGCGAGGGGAAACGCGGCAGATGTGATGATTTTTCAAGTCAGCTTGGGAGCGTTTAGTTGGCTACTGAGTAATTGGATAATTCCTCGATTATCAATCCACCGTGTATATAATTACGTTGGAAAATCTTGGTTGGAAGGAGCTGCCTCGACGTGTACGGGAAAATAGAATTTTTTTAGTTTTGGTATATATATATATATAACTTTGTTGGAAATGAAAACTTTTAACAAGTTCCAGCTTTGACAAAATTTCTGCGTATTGCATCGAACGCGAGTTTGCTAAGTAGGTAAGTGTGTTTCCAAACTGTCTTACCCTGGTAATAACGAAAAAAATTGTTTGTTAAATTGCCGTAATTTTATGGCATCAGAGAAATTACGGTAAAAATTAACTAGACACAACGGTAAGGTGAAAATTACACCTGAAAACGTTAAAATTTTAATATGCTCATTAAAGCGGCATTACCATTCGGCGCTTGAAATTATTTCATTATTACTATTTGAAGAATTAAAAATTTTTTTTTTTAATTAGTTTGATTTATGCAAAGCCACATTAGCACGGAGTTGTGTATACGCATTACGAAATAAATAAACAACGCAACGAGAGCTTGATTTATTTTGTTGAAACCGCTGTGCATAATTGTTTGTCCCGAAACTATTTAAAGAGTCATTAATTCACACTTTAATTGTAGAATGGCGGTACTGCTATACTCGTGCAGCTGCGACTCTGCTCTCCCTCTCTTTCTCTATCTCAGCAGTTTTAGCTGCTATTCGTTCAGCTCGCGAGTGTCGAGTGTTAGCTATTATCATGTTTACGAGCGGTTAGTTTGTTTCTAGTACCTCGCTAAGAGAGAGAGAGCCAAGCGAGAGCCTACGCGAGTTTATACGAAAAAAAGTACATTAACCCCTTCCCTATTTTTATAAAAATTTACATTAATCTTCAATGGCATTTTTCTATTACGTGCAAACAATGCCAAACCATACCGGTGATTCACCTACTCTCCCCCTCTATTCTTCTAAAATCGTCGACAATGGCAAACGCCTCCCCCGGCGGCGATAAATAAAATATCCAAAAGGGGAAAAACAATTAATGATATATACGACACGAAGTTTCGAGGAAACGTCACTCGGCTCGTTCGCGCCGAGGGAATCTCCACAGGCGAGTAGTGGCTAGCGGAATAAAAAGAGGCGCACAATCCCATTTGTAAGTATTCGTATTAACAGCATCGATAAATCTCGATTAACAAGACTCGCGATAAATTATCTCGGGAAAGGTTCGCCCGCGAAACCGAACACCCCGGCGAAAAGAGCCTCCCACGGGCTAATCACAAATCAGGAGCGGCTCTCCGCCGTCGACAGCAGACAATGGCCGATTGTGAATTTTTCAGTCCCGCGCGCGCCGGAAATCTGCGCCCGGAATCGCAGCAGCAGAAGAGCCGGCGATGAGACACGATGAGGGAAAGAAAAAGAAAGAAGACCTCCCTTCCGACCTTATATATAGAGCCAGTCGAGGCAAGAGGGGGAAAGGGTTGCTGTACAGGGAGGAAGAAGAAGACCGGAAGGGGAAGAGTGTGCGAGAGGGGCGGAGGAGAAAGGGGGGAGAAGGGTCGGCATGCGTGTATACGTGCGAGTCCGTTCTGTCGAGCGGAAAACCGAGGCATTTTTCCAGAGGCGCGTCTCTCGGCAAAGGGGAATCCCCCCGTCCTCTACCTCCTGCTCCGACTCGTTAAAAAATTCAGAGCAGCTCGACGTAGGCTAGCCCTTTCGTCTTTCTCTTTCCACTGATTGCGCTTGGAATCGTGTGTCTGTCTCGTATTCATACTCCCCTTCCCCGCCCCTCCTTCGGCATTCTTTTCGGCAGCTTTTATACGCGTTCGCGTAAGTGTAGGTCTCGGAGAGTTTTTCGACCGGCGCTGACAAAGTAATTAACGCGAGGTTATCTAGATGCGCTGTAATTATGTCGTGGTGGGAGGGGAATAAAAAGAGAGAGATGCCGCGCAGCCGACGGCGTCTTCTTTCCTTTTCCGTCTCATTTCGCGCTTTGATACGACGCGAAAGGAATGTGTGCTATTTTTCGCGTTTAATCTCTCTCTCTTTCTTTCTCTTACTCTCTCTCTCTCTCTTTTTCTCGAGATTGGATGTTGCGCGAATGCTCGCGTAGCACTTTTTTCTCGCTCCCTCTCTATTTCTCTCGACATCTCGCCTTGCGTCTAGATTTTTTTTCATTTTTCAGTTTTCTTTTTCTATTTTCCTTTTTTTCGCGCAAAAATTTTCCAGACTTGTACAACTAACAAGAATGCTGCTGGTGATAGTACAGGCATGAAAGGGACACCGGAGAGAATATTTAGACACTCCGTTTACGGTGAAAACGCTTCTTTTTTCCCATTCCTTCTCTCTTTCTCTTGCTTGTTAATGAATTTACGGTCAAAGGAAGTTGAAGAAGTTATAGTTCACGGAACTTGTTAGCAATTTAAATAGGCAGTAATGCTAAATTGCAGTTCTGGGCGAGCTCGAGGGAGAAAGAAAGAGAGAGAGAGAGAGAGAGAGAGAGAGAGAGAGAGAGAGAGAGAGAGATCCCTGCCTACCGCCACGACGGCCACTCGGCGCGCATTAATTATTTATGGATATAAACAATATTCCATTCTTAACTGGAATATACATACGATTCGACCTTTTCTTCATACTGCGCTTACATTGTTGAGGCAAATGTATTGTGGCTTGAGTTTTATTATATTTTTCAAAGGACAACGACGCACGAATTATCCCCCGCCCCTCCTCCTCTACCAACGAACGTCTCGTTCTATTCTCGTCCCCTTTCCGTTCTCTGCTATTTGCATGTGCAGACGAATATTTAGCGTTGAAAATAAGCCAGAGACACGCGATATGTTTTAGCGAAAAGCGAAAACGAAGAGTTGCATTTTTTATGGTGACCGAGGAGGCAAAAGTTGGAGAGCAAAGGGAGACGACCATAGACTGGGAGACTGCCAAATTCAACAAAAGTGCAAGGCCAAATCGCAACGCGATATACCGACACGCACGCACGCCTATACACAAGAGAGAGAAAGAAAGAGAGGCGGACTTTGAAATTCTGAACGGCCCCCGGAGCTTATCAATGTTCTATAAAAATATACACCGAATATTTATAACGAGCCGAGTCATTATGCCAAGTACGATGCTGCAGCGGCAATATAAATATTACATAAAAGCGCGTAATTGCGGCACAAGACGCGCGCCTCTCTATTTTTCGAATAATCAAGCTCGTTATTTGCAGCTTCCACGCTTATAAATTTAACGCAACGTAACTTTTGTATAATTAAAATTCTTTACGCGCACGCGTTCCCGATTAAATTTACATCTCCTTTACAACCTCAACGCTATTCTATACGCGTGCTCAACTTGCGCAATATTAATAAAAGCTCGATGTTTAATCGAAGAAAGAACAAGAAACGACCGATGTAATAGCGCGATAAACCGAATCGGAAAAGCCGCAAGCTTAGCAAAAAGCTCGGATACTGCTCGGCGGTATCAGTCGCTCGCGAATCCTGGTCATCATCACGCCTCGATCATCAAAAGCTCCCCCAACGCAAAGCCGCTGCCGGAAGAAGTAACAGCAGCGGGAGCGTAGCGTTAAAAAAAAATTTCCGCTCGATCCCGGGGAGAGCGCGCGTTTAACCGACGGCCTCGAGGTGGAATCCCTCTCAAAAGCTCGGGGACAAAAAAAGAAAAGCAAGGGCGGGTGGGAGGCGACCTTTAAAAAAAAAATTGGCCGCGAGGGAGGAGGGGAGAGACGGGCAAAGAGAAGACGCAGCGATGCACGTCGTCGGCGGTCTACACACAATACACCGACAGAGGCTCACCTCAATGGGGCCTTGAGCGAGCGACGCGTTAAAAATGCAAAGAGACCGAGAGAGAGAGAGAACTTAGAGGGGGTCGCGTTGGCGCAATATATATTGCGAGTACGGCGTCGACGACATAGGCCACCCTCCGCCGGGCGAAAATCCATCGGGCGACCGTGAAAGTCTAGCCTCTACCCCATACGCACACACGGCCCCACACACACATACACGCTCACATGCACTCTGACTGCCAATTTTCGTCGGCGTTGGGCAAAGAGAGTCTCTGGTTGATCACTCGCTCTCTCTGTCGAGGCTTCCCTCTGTCTATCCTTGCCTCCCGTCGTCGTCGTCGTCCTGAACGAGCCGAGCAATATGCCTGAGCTTGAAAGCTTCGAGGGTCTCGTTGCATTTAAATTCACGCTCGGCGTCACGAGGAAAGGCTAACTTTTATTACGTTTTTCGAGAGATTGTTTTTTTTTCTCTCTCTCTCTCTCTCTCTCGCATATAATATGAAAGCGCACTTCTGCGCCAGTCGCATGAAATTGTGTATATACGACGAGGGCGGCCAAGGGGGGGGGGGACCCGGTTCGATATGAAAACTCCGATGTTTATTGCATGAAGTTACCCTCCTCCCTCGTGCACGCGTGCGAAACTTTGTGAAAGCGCTCGATAAAACTTGGCGTATTGTTGCTACACCCTCTATTTCCTCGTGCGACACATTCTCCGCGTATATACACCGTTGGCCTTTTTTTTTTTAATTTTTAGCCAGTATTATTTTGTCTCTGCGATAAGTGCCTTACGGGATGATATACGTTTACGTTGAGTAATCGCATTGTACAATAATCTAATCGTAAAATCGTTACACTCGATTTTTATTCCGAAAGAAGCGTAATCAGCTTATATCGCTTAGATCGTTAGTGATGATGTTGAATGAATATATTAAATCTTAAGGAGATTAAAGAGATGAAGGTTATTAGCACATGCTGAAACATTTCTAACTCTACATTATACGCTTAGTTTTTATTATTATTTTCTCAAACCTATACTTTGTAAAAGCATGAAAAAAAAAAGTCGAGTCTAATCTCGATTTAGTTTCGAATACAATAGCTCATAAAACGATATTATATTCTACGAAAATAAAAACAAAAGCGCAAATACTATAATAAACGCATTAATTCACTTGGCACAGTTAATATTGGAGAGAGAGGGAGAAGAAAAAAGGAGCAGCAAAATCTCGTATCCATCCACGATCTCATAACGCAAACGCCATTTCACTCCGAGCCGTTCACTGAACGATTCAAACCCATAATAAGTTTCGATTCAACAAAACGATTGAATAACTCTCGCTCTCTCAAGGGGGGAGGGGGGGGAGAAAGAGCAGAGCAATCGAATTGATTAACTCAATTTATTCCGTTCCAAGATAGACACCGGCCACCTCCCTCCCCAACGTTTATTCGTCAAATCTCACTCATAGACCAACATTCGTTTCTCCTCAAAGAGCCCAAAGTTTCTCTCCCCCCCCTCCTCTTTTCATTTTTTTTCACTCTCACCTAGCAAACGAAGCTTAGAGCGGCCGCGGGCAATCGAGCACCGTAGACGAGAGAAAACTGTCACGCGGTAGAGAGAGAGAGAAAAAAGGCCGAAAAAGAAAATGAAAAGATATCGGGAGAGAGAGAAGCGCAATGAAGCGCGACTGGAAGTGAAATTTCGTTTCGCAATTAAAACGAGAAAGAGAGAAAGGGCGGGGGGCAGAGAGCAAGTCCGTGACCCAGTCTCTTTCGCGCTTGGATAACAAAATCGACAGCTAGGACAATTCCCAGGCTCTCGAGTAAAAGACTGTGGGAGAGAGAGGGAGGAAGGGAAAGGGGAGAGAGAGAGAAAAGGGAGAAATTAGAGACAGTTGAGGCTGCATTGTGTCGCGAGATGAGCCCCGGAGGCGCTACAACGACGGCGACGCCGGCGAAATGAAAAGGGAAAAAAAGAACGAGACAACCCGGCGACTCGAAAACTCCAGCTATGCTACGTAGTGTCTAGAGAGAGAGGTGAGAGAGAGAGAGCAGGGCTTAGAATGAGAGAGGTTGTAGCTTCCGAGAAGGGAAATGACACTGGGAGTCGCGAGGACAGACAGCCGCGAGAGAAAGAGAGGCAGAGAGAGAGCGAGAAAAGATGTGGGGGAGTGAGAGAGAGGTCGGGTGTGTAAGCGAGGGCGCCCGGAGCCAAGGCGGAGTAAACGCGTGCACTACGAGCGCGTTACGCCCGGTTCGTCCTATCGATTCGAAGAAGCAGCAGCAGGGGCAGCTCCGCGGTCGGCTTGTAGGGCTTGTCGGGGTCGTCACACGCGTCTCCCCCCCTGGCTTCTGCTGCTACGGGGGAGGCGGAGGAGGAAGGGGGGGGGAGGCTCTAGCTTGGTTGCCAAATTTCGGAGCAGCCGCGTGTAGCGGGCACGCGGACCCGGTCCGAATCTCCGTGGGTATCCTTACCTTTCGGATGCCATGTTGCTGTCGTAGCCTGGGAGGCGCGGGGGAGGCTGCTGCTGCTGGAGGTGAAAAGGCCGGCTCTCTGCTCAAGCGGATGATGCGCTCTTGGCTGCGCGAAGGGGCTCTCGCTCACATGGGTCGCGTCCAGAGAGCCGAAGAGTCCGCTGGCCCGTTCGACTGCCCAGGCTCTCTCCCTCTCTTTTTCCCCGATATACACTCGGCTCGTTTGCACAGACACAGACACACACGGTAGGCCAGAAAGAGAGAGGAGAGACAGCAGCGGCAGGGGGGGAGCTGAGGTAGAGAGGGCTCTCTTATCAGGCGAGGGCGCCGGCCGCGCAGCTAGCTGGAGCGCGGGCTCGGCCACTGGGACACTCTGTCGTCGTCGTCGTCTTGGACAGGCTGTGGGGTGGCGGCGCCTCCTCGGCTACGAGTACGAGGGCGCCTGCCATTTTCCGCGCACCAGGCCACACACGGACACACTCTCGCGCCGCGCACTTTACCTATCTCTCCAGCGTAGTCGTCGTCGTACAGTTGTCGTCCCTCAGCTCTCTCTTCTCCTCATGCAGCCGCAGAGAGAGAGAGAGCACACACCGACGCAGGCTCCTCGCGGCTGTGTTGTACTCCGCTCCCTCGGCCTGCGGGGGCGAGCGAGCCAGCGAGTGCGACAGAGAGAGAGACACGAATAAAGCGCGACACCGAGCGGAAGAGAGAGACGGAGCGAAAAAGTAGTCGGAGCTGCGCGCACACGAGTACGAGCGGGCGGCCCTTAGCGCAGCTCTCTCTCTCGCTCTTCGCGAGTTTAGTGTCGGTTTTTTTTTCTACGACAGACAAAGCTGACAGGCCCGATGCTCTCGGGCTCTCGTGCTTCTTGGGCTGCAGCGAGGCCGCTACTGATGCTGCTGCACCGTCGCCGCGTCGCGCGCACGACAGTCCGCCGCAGCCTCGGCGGCGGCAGCACCGCCACCCGACGCCATGTTCCCCTCCCGCCGCGGTCTCTTGCCGCTTGCCGTTAGTATGCGCAGCCCGCTCCCGAGAGAACACACGGAGCTCCGTCTTTCTTCCTCTTGCTACGGATATATATGTCCCTACCTAGACGTACGCCCCCACCAACGATCCTCTCTCTCTCTCTCTCTTTCTCGGGCTACAATCTCCCTGCGTCAAGCCTCGCGCTGCTGCTGAGCTCCTCTCGAAGCAAGCCGAATCTGCATTCTCGCACTCCGCCGAGAGATCGTTTTCAGACTTGCTTTTCAGGTTGATTGGGACTCCGGCATTGATGGACTGTCTGAAAATGAATGTGCATGATGTGTATTGTTAGCTCCAGACAATGTGTCATGTTTTATGGAATGACTCGCCCGGGCTTTTTTCAAGTGTTTTAATTGTTGTGAGCTTATAACCGAGTAATACCAACGATAATGGTAAAGCGTTGGAACACTTTGTTATGGTTTCTTAATACTAGTTGGATATATTATTTGGGCTGCTCGCTACGATTGTAGATTTGGCCTAAAGAACTCAAGGCGAGAAAAGAAGATTGATCGCGGCTTGACGGCTGCAATGTCGTTTTTTAAATTCGTAGAGCCGTGAAAAAGACGCTATTAACATGAATCCCAGGTAAATTATATCGACTCGGTGTACAAAAGAGTTTCAAGGATTGATCAATCTTATCGGGTTCGCTCTAGCTATGACGATTAATTAGAGCATAGATGCATTTCTGGGCGTCGAGACGATTTTTTTTTTCTTAACGACGTGAGCTTTGGTTTTTTTAAATTTCGCGCCTCGGCATTAATGATGATAAGAGCATAGCCGGCGAACCACACGCGCGATGTGCAATATGCAGATTTTAATCACACCTCTTTCATCTCTCGTTAGCACACGCGAGTAATTTGTTTTTATACAATACTGATTATACAACAGAAAGGGTAATCCAATTACAATGAATAATCGCGTTTACGCAGATTTACAAATAAGATTCACGAGCTCTCTATGCTCAGCTTCCGATACACGATAAAACCGGCACATCGAGCGCACTGATCTCTCGGTCTTTCATGGGGCAGACTAATTTTTCTCCGCGTCATCAAGCCTCTCGACGCTTAATCTCGCCGAATACACACGGAGAACGCGGCGATAATGTATGCCGAGACACGCGTCCTCCAAGCCTATATACACGTTTAAATATTCAAACAAACCTTGGCGCTGCAGTGTACAGCCTTAACACATACGTTTTCGCACTTGTCGCGAAAATTTACGGCCCGCCTACGCAGAGCGCGTATATATATAGTGTGGCCATAGAGACGCCGAAGAGCTATGGGCAATGCATTACCAACCGACAGATCGACAAATTTCCCCTATTCGCAGCGAGGATGTAGGCTCTGGGAACGCGCCGGGCACACTTTCACGCTTTCCGACGGATTTTTTATTGGCCACCCGAGCCCTCGCGCTCTCGGATATCTAGTCGAGAGAGAGGAGCAGCAGCCGCGCGAGCAAACGAAATATCACGCGCGCAGCTGGCCGTTCTTATCGGTTTTCTCTTTCACTTTGTCTATATGCATGTACATAGCGCATTGGATCTGCCAAAGCTCTCTTTCTCTCTGGCTGAGTTATATATGCACGCCTCGGCCGAGGGCTTACGCGATTTCCGAGAGAACAGGATGTCTGGGATTTGGCCTGTGATGCTGCGAGACTCAAGGCTAAAAATTCATTTCTTGGTTTTTTTTTTAGCGCAGAAGCATTCGATAGCCTGGATCGCAGTGCTGGTTTCAGGTCGTGTCATTTATCTGGAATTTATATAACAGTTGAATTATCATGTGTTTGTAGGTATGTTTAATGCAGGAAGTGGAGTATATACCTGATCAATAATCAGCGATTCTCGTCAGCAAGGGAGCGAAGGTATATAGACCCTACAAATTGCGGAGGCTCACCTGCAGCCGATGCTACGGACATTTAAATGCCCCCCGCGGCTAACGCGTTGCGCGCCATCTGTATGCGACGATCAGCTGCGATGAATTTCCGCGAGAAAAACACACGGAGAGGCACGCACACAGCAAGACCATCTGATTGTTCGATATATATTGACATTGCTCCGGTGTGCGTCAAACTGGAGTCGAGGGTCTGTCCCGCGAGCACAAATCGCGTACAGTCTCAACCGTCCACGTAAAAGTACACGTTTACAAATGGGCTTTGCTATTTCTCAATGTTCATTCCTCTGATTTTCGCGTTTATCGACGATACGTGTGTGTTGGCTCTGCTGCGCTGCTGCGGTAGAGAGAGCGAGTGCGCGTTTGAGAGAGCATATAGTTGAAAGAGTTTGCCGTTGTTGATTTTGATCTAAAAATAAAGGCTTAGAATACTAAGAACGTGAAGTATATTCTGCAGGAGATCGTTGTTGTCGTTGCTGCCGCGTTCCGATCAAGATGGATCAGGACGACGTTTTGACGATTTTGAAGATCTTGATGATCGGCGAGACGAACGTTGGGAAATCGAGGTGTGTATTTGCTGCGCATATTTGTAGCTACGAACTCTTGGTCTGGAAATGGAAAAAAAATAAGCATTAGCGTTGAAAATTTATTGGCTACTTTTAAGGTTATCCTAGTGGTTTGTTTGGAGTACTTATTTGTTTTGTTTTTTTTTTGTTGCAGTATTCTACTTAGGTTTACGGAAGATGAGTTTATTGATAATATACAGAACACAGTGGGAATGGACTACAAATCGAAAAAAATTACAATTGATGGCAACACGGTTAAGCTAGCTATTTGGGTAGGTTTATCTATGAGTTACTGTTCAAGAACTATGAGTCATGCTACACAAAAAAAATTGTGTAATGTTATTTAAAATATTATTAAATTTTATAAATTAAATTGATTTATTATCTTTTATTTTTAATGTAAGAAATAAAAGATTTACATAACTTAAAATGTTAAACTATTTGATAACAATATTACATAAATTTTTAGGATACTGCTGGACAAGAAAGATTTCGAACATTGACACCCAATTATTATCGAGATGGCCAAGGTGCTATTTTAGTATACGATGTGACAGACAGAAGTACATTCACAAAATTGGATACGTGGTTAAATGAATTACACACTTACTGCAATAAAACTGACATTGTTAAAATGGTTGTTGGCAATAAAATTGATCTTCCAAATCGACAAGTTACAACAGAAGAAGGCCTTCAATTTGCTAGAAGACACCAGACACTTTATATTGAAAGTAGTGCCAAAACTGCAGATGGTGTCAAATGCTGTTTTGAAGAACTTGTACAAAAAGTTTGTAAATTATTTTATCTTTGCAAATATAGTTTTTTATGTAAATCTAAATTAAAATATATTGTTATAGATTATTCAAACACCAGGCCTGTGGGATACTTATGCTTGTAAACCATACAGCAGTGGAAATGGCACTGAGGCCAGGTATCGCATGGGTAGAAGAGGAGTTCAATTGACAGATGATTATGAACCAGATACTACCTATTCAACTTGCTACTGCTAGTTTAACCAGATAATAATGAGTGACAAAAGATGTAAAACAAGATTTTTAAACAATTTTTTATATTCACAAAACCTAAATGTGGCTTTTGATATATTATCAATGCTAAAATGCTTATATTATGAATACACAATGTGGTTTAATGTTCTATTAAGTTTGAAAAACAAATAATACGTTACTAGCCTTAGAATACTTTTAGCTATGTACTATTAAATCTTCTAAATCATAAATACTATATTTTATCAACTTTATGATTATGGTAAATTTGATTAACTACTATAAACTAATAAATTAAGAATAAATTACTCAATTACTAATTAAGATGAATTACAAAACTTTTGTAGTTTTTATATTTGTTTTTGTATGTATTGCAATTTGGATTAAGATAATGACAACAATACATATATCATAACACAAAATGCTGTTTAAAGTAAAGAATAAAATGTACACAAAATTACATAAAATAATATTTATACATCTAATGGTGATATTAAATATGTTTCAGTAAAACATATCTTAAGACTGGAAAAACAGTAAATTACATGTACAGAAAAATGTTGTGAAATATTTATTTGTAAATAAAGTGGCCTTTCATTAAAAAATGGTGCACATTTTGATAATATTACTTTTACTAAACCTATTAATTAAATATTCCATCCAATAATTTAAAAACTACCGTTTTGAAAAAATCTTTAAAAAAATTAAAACATAAGCAACTTGCTAGCACCCGATTTTATTTACTAATTCGAATAAATATAGTTTGAATTATTTTTCGGACAGTTGAATAAACGATGTAAACATGAGCGATATGGATAATGTCACCTGAATAAAAGTTTGACATAAAATAAATAATTTGATCTATTCAATAGCTGTTGAAAATTAAGAAATGAGCACTTTCCCGGAAGCTTCACAAACTTTTAATACTCTTGAGTGCCTGCAATTATTTTTTACCTTAGCATGTGAGAAAGATTACGAGGACGAGGAAAGTAAAAAACAGAAATTATTACTACGTTTGAAAAATAAGCTACTCAAAAGAAATGAGTACTGCACTGATCGTGAAAATAAAGCGATTCTGGATATAGTCGTCAATCAAGGAATTTATAGTGAAATCGTCGTATCAGAATTGTTAAAAAATGGTAAAGTTTTACTAAAATTTTTAACAGCAATCAAATTAATCAATTATTCAACTAATTTAGGTATGGCAAAGGAAACTATTGTTAAGGCTATGAAACGTGGTCTTTTAAATCTTCAGCCGGACGAATTTTATCCATTTAAAGTCTTCAATGTTACACCCGATAATTTGAAGTATGTTCAACTAACAATTTTATTTATTAATTACAGAAACAAACTAAAAGTAATAATTTTTCAGTAACCCCTGTGATTTAAAATGCGATGTCGATTTAGAATTAATATCGAAATTAAAAAGTGTCGGAATTGAAGAAGAAGACTGTTTTGATATTTTATTAAACGGATTAATTAGTCAACATAAATGTTGTCTTTTTAAACTCTCTTTAAGCGGCATCGTTGTTACTAGAATTTTAGACTGGCAAGGCCGCATAAAATGCACACCGAACAAGATCCTCAAATTTCTAGAAAATTTTGGTGTAGATGAATGTACTTGTGAATACCTTTGCGAAAATGGCATTAGTGAAGAAGCTGTGGAAGTATTGTACGAACTGGGTTACTCTGACGAGTGGAAAGAAATAATCGCAGAAGAAGAAGTAATTTGATTCTTAGTTAGGTTTGAAGTTTATATATTATTCTATTTTATCGCGTCTTAAAAAATGTTATTCGTAGACGGATAGTTATTACGGGGAAAGTTTAACTGCTACCACTGAATCTACATTGACATTGTATGATAGTTCCATCAATATTAAAAATCTTACCGAAAGCCGATATTCAATTGCAGAAAAAGCAAATTATTTAAGGTAGTGTTGAAATGATGATACTAAAATAGTTGTAACGTCAATTTTATAACTTTATACTCTAGAGAACTTTTCACGAATCCTTTAACTTGGGCTTTGGAAAGAACTTTAAAATTTCAACCAAAAGATCCTCTTCATTATATAGCTTGCCAACTACTACGTTGGAAATATTATCTGCATTCTGCTGACCACAAGAACATTAAAAATCGCGTTCATAATGCTTATGCTGGAAAGGACAAATTTTATGTAATTTTTAAATTTACATGCATTAAAAAAAAAAAATTATATATTTTATGTAGATCTTAAAAAAATATAAAATTCATTTGAATATTTTATAGGATACGAGTCGTTTTAAGGAAGTGGACAGTGTGCCGTCAAGTTGCGTTTGTTCTCAAACAACGGAAGAAGATGAAGTAGATTTTGTAAAAGAACCGATGCGTGTTCATTCAATTTGCAGCTACCCACAATTCTGCAGTTGCTGTAATTTAAGTTGCTATGAGTATTACGAGAATTGCGAAGCTCATTCTTGCGGCGAAACCTTAAATTACTCAGTGACAAACTTATCGAGTACATCTGAAAACAATTATGATTTATAAATAATAAAAAGCACGGATACAAAGAAGCATTGAGAAACAGCAAGATTTGTAAAAAACGTTTTTATTCCATTGTAATATAGGAGTCTCGTACATTTATCTCATGTATATTGGAAATATTCCGAGCGCACTGAACGCACTCAATATGAGCAGCATATATTGGAATGAGTACAAATATTAAATCTGCGCACGAAAAGGCGCTTCGGTTTGGCAGTGATCAGTTAGAATCGTTGCTTGGCGTAAAATAATGGTCACAAAAATTAAATAACAAAATGATACGTATTGTAAACTTTTAAACAATTTTTGAATAACTCACGGCTCGAGCACAGACACCACATACTACAATGTACCGTTTTCAAAATAGAAAACGCGCTTCAAGAGAAATGTATGACATTCGCATTAAATACTGCACATTGACCATGGAGTTATAATAGTACAGGGAGCTCTGCACACTTTCTAAATTCCTTCCCAATCAATTACTCGTGAACTACCCTGTATAATAATGTAAAATTGACAACAATGTTCGTTGAAATTTTTATAAACAACATTAATGTAATAAATATTTGAAAAAATATTTGTGCATGGATTATATGATCATAAGGTACGATAAAGCTATGCTGGATATTATCTCAGATTAATGAATTTTATGAAAGTTAAATATAACTTCTCTAATTTAAAAAATTATAGTTTACTTTATAAACCAATTTAAATTTTCATCACAAGTAATTTACAGTTGAAAAATCTACATATATGATGTAATGATATAGAAAAATTACTACAATATTTACATCAATTATTTTGACTTATTATTAAAGAAAACTAGTTCCTTCAGTTATCAAAATAATATTATAAATACACTAAGCATTTTTCTTAATAATGTACAGTTATATAGTAAATTTATATTTTCTATTTTAAACTACTTAAGTGTATTTCAAATAAGATTCAAAAAAGTAAAAAAATACAAAACAAAACTTTATAGCAGCCAGCACATTTTCCCGTACCCTTTTATGGTACAAAGTTAAACTTCAATAAAACAGCAAAGTATCAAAATATATGTTTTGTATCTATTTGTTTGGTTTCTATCCTGAATTATTAACAAAATAGCTTTTTTTCAAAGTATTCTTAGCTTTCTTAAACGTGTACTAAAATGGAAGTACTAATAGAGAAGACAGGTCCATGGACGTTTTAAAACATTAATACTAAATTCATTGTATCAGACACCGTTGAAATGCTAACATTAATTTAAAAATTATATGATTAATTAAATTATCTTAATAAAAATAAGTAAAAGTATAATTTTTATAGATTAAGTTTGAATATCCAAAATTTTCAATTAATTTAAAAATTTCGTCAGATCAGTGAATTAGAAATTAATTATTATGTCTAATTCACAATTCATGTATAAAAATGAAAACTATAAATTAAACTAATTGTTTGTGACGGATAATAAAAAACCCTTATTTAGATCAATCAATTCCTTTCTAGAAATGTGCAAGATTAACTTGGAATTTTAGATTTTTTCCTGCATAAGATGTTTTTCCCTTGTTTATGGAAATTAAACTGAATACTCTGGCAGTTTACTTATTTTTGCTTTTTCTTCTTCAGATTCGTCACGGCAGATCATTAAAGTGTGAGAGAGCCCACATGTTACAGCTGTTATGTATAGGCCTTCTAAAGCCTTCACTTCCATTGGAGTAGTTGAAGATTTTCTCATTTCTCCAAAACCCTGTCAAAAAATACTGATGTTTGACACCTATCATATTATTTCAAATACATTAAAAATCATATTTACCAGTTCCCCAAAACTTGGACTGCATCCCCATGCAATAACCGAATCGTCCGCAGCAACGACGACACTAGTTTGTGAACAAGCCACACATCTAATGTCCCAACCCGAAAGATCCTGAATAGGCTTTGGATACATATTTGCCTCACCAGTTCGTTTCGACTGACCGAACAGCAGCATGTTGCCGTGCACATTAAGTACAAGGCTGAAGGTGCTCCCGCAAAAAACAGCTTTTACACCTCGATTCGGTGGCTCAAGGAACTTGATAAGTCGCGGCATTAATTCATCGCGCTGCTCGTTGTGGCCAAGACGACCAAAACCACCGAAGCCCCAAGAAAAGGCGCGATTTTTACTGTCAATTGCCACTGTGTGATTGTAGCCACAACTAAAATCGGTTATCTCGACGCTGTCCAGATGCGTAATATGACCATCCTTTGACCTTTCCACGTAGACGAGAATACGTTTTGGAGCTTTTTCAAAATGAAAGGCTAATTTAGTACTTGTAATGAAGTACTTGCCGTCTGTATTGTGTCCAAGAGCGCCGTATTCTGGACTTCCAAAAGAGTGCAATCCACCTAAAATTTTCAATCGACATTGTTAATTATTTTACTTAGCTGCTTCACATTTGATAAAAAAACGCATATAATTACCCTTTAAATCTAAAATCATAGAAAATTCAGCTCCACAGCCTACTTTAACAATGGGAGGACCGCTATACTTGACTTTAGTTGCTGTAAGAATGTTTGCTTCAGTCTTTCCAACTCCACATTGACCTAACTTATTGTCCCCTGCACCATAAACGATGCCGCGACTTGTGAGAAACAATGTATGGTTGCGCCCACAGGCTGCCCCAATTATCGTGTGATTTTTAAGCGCCTCGACTTCGGTTGGTTCGTCACGGCGTTTAGTGTCGCCAATTCCTAACTGACCTAAAAATCAAAACCATAGGTATGTATTATAAAGCAAGCAAATTTAAATTACAATATATTTCGAAAATAATAATGTTACCTTTGTCATTCCTGCCAAAGACCAAGCATCTATTGTCTTCTGTGACAATCACACTATGAGATGCAGCAGGTCCCGAAGCAACCAATCTCACTTTAGATCCATTTAAATTTTTAAAAGTATGAGGTGACCACAAACTACGTCCTATGTTAACTTTAGAACCCTTGGGTGGTGCTTTTCTTCCAGCAATGTCCCAGTTGGTGAGACCACACATGACCATTGTGCCAGACTTGCCCCATCCTCCCTAAAAATCAATGAATAACAATTAACATATTTAAATATAAGAATCACACATAGAATAACATTAAACAAAAACCTTATCCAAAACAAACAAATCCAAAGAAAAACGAAATTCATGAAAATACCATAAAAACGCAACTAAGGTATATTTAAGCGCGTTAAACTGTCGCCAAATAAAACTTTTAGCAGGCGAAAAAAAAGCATCGTCAACAACGCGAAACTCGTTAGCCCCGAGCAAAAGCAAACATTCGTGATTTCCGAGGAGCGAGCGACTTTCCCGAAAACGCGCGCGCGAACGCTCGTAGCGCTCTTCCCGTGTCCAACACAAGACCTGCGCGCAACCAAAAATAACCGTCGTGGTATATCGCAGAGACGTCGCGCGCGCACACACAGGCACGCACCATGGATATATCCCTCATTTCGAACGGCAAAAGCGCGGTTGGCTAAATTGCAGGATATCTCTCGGAATCTACTCCTCGCGCAGCATATATCCCACGCGACGCCACTAAAAAAAAGGGTCGGCAGAAGCGGAGAGGGGAGATAAATAAAAAGCAAAGAGACGCTCGCACGCGCGCGCGAGAGAGAGAGAAGGTCGGTGGTGGTGAAACGGTCTGCGAACGCGAAGGTAGGGGCGGGGAGAGAGAGGGGGGAGGGTTGTTGCGTGCGTGTGGGTGCGCGAGGGGCAGGGGGAGGGTAGGGAAGAGGGGCGAGGAGACGCGTCGTGTACCTCAGGCGCGGGAAGCTCGGGTATGCTGGCGAGATCGGCGAGGTCCTCGTCGTTGGCGTCCTCGGCGTCGAGGGCCGACTGATCCTGCGGGTTCTTCTGGCCGGCTTCGTCCTCGATCTCGGAGTCGTGTCCGCTGGATATGTCCTCCTCGTCGTACTCGACCTTGCGGGACTTGTTCTTCGGCTTGCTCTTGGTCGCGACGCCCTTGCGCTTCGATGACATCCTCGGGGCCTTTGTGATTATTCACCTGGTAAGCAGGACACACGACGCACAACTGTCCCCTGGGCCGCCGCCGCCGGCGAGTAGAGCAGCAGCAGAGATATTACAGCACGACGAGGCTGCAGCGTCCGAGAGAAAGAGAGCTCTCGGGCGAAAGACAAGCAGACTGCCAGCCGGCTGGGAAAGAGTCGCGCGCGCGGCTGCTCTGCTTTCCCGTGGCTGCTGCCGCGTCTGTTGATTTTTTTTTCCGCACCCGGGGACACACCGCACCGCACTCTCTCCTGATGCTGTCTTTTCAGCTGCTGTGTTGCTGCCGTTGCTGTAGCGCCGGCACTGACTGTACTCGTTTGCTCGCTCGACCCCTCCTCTCTCTCCCCTTCTCGCGCTCTCTCTCTCTCTCTCTCTTTCTCGCTTCGGCGGCGCGGGCTACTCCGAATGCTCCGCGCGTGATGATGCAGCAGCGGCAGTGGCGGCAGCGCCGGTGACTTTTTATTTTAAGCTAGTTTTACAACGCCACCGCACCTCCTTGACTGCGGACTCCTTTTGCTCTCGCTTTATATCTCCGGGCCGGCTTCTCTTTCTCGCTCTTCTCCTCTCCTCCGGCTTGATGTTACTTTAACAGCTCCTGTAATCGATAATTTTTATTTTATTACTCTCATTTTACTTCGTGTTCATACGTAAACGCACTGGCGTCGATATTCGCGAGAAATTTGACGTGGAGGACTGACTGTTAGAAGTGTTATCTGCAAACGGTTTGTCAAATATTTGAATTTAAACAATGCTGTTCTAAACGGTTGAATTACGGTTAGAATTTGAAAAATTTTAAAATCAAGGTTTTTTTTCATACTTTATAACTACATGATGTGTTTCATAAATCAGACATTTAAAAGAAATAAGCGAAACAATAGATTTATAGCTGTTCTCAAAGCAAACAAACGAACAAATCTATTACAATTGCTATATGCATTAAAAAATTATAGAAATCGTAAAAGCGATTAATATTATGAACACGGCTTAAGGCTTTTTTTCTCTTTCTCCCGTTTGGCCGCGACCTCATCGCTCTGGGAAAAATATACATTTACAGTTATAATATATACATACACACGCACACATACACACGTATAAACGAGCCCAACAATAAATCATACACGGGGACGCGCGAGCCGGAGCCCGGGTATAATCTCTCCTACACGTCTGCCGGCTCTTCAAAACCGTCAAACTCCGAAAATTTTTGTTTAGCTCCGAAAACAATGTTCGCGTCAAAATAATCTATAATTCGTGTGTGTACAAAAGCAATCCTGCGTGAAGGACACGGCGGTGGCCCGAATCTTTCCCTCCCACCCTCACCCTCTCTTGTAGCAGCGCCATCGCAGATACGCATCAAGAGAAAGAGAGAGAGAGAGAGAGATGTCGTTCGAGAGAGCAATTAAAAAGAAATTCGATCGTCACCTGTGCCGGACTCGCTGGATGGACCTCGACAGCCGCAGAAATCCCTTGAAACAACGGTGAATAGCGGTCAACATTAAACGAGGCGCAAATCGTGTCGCGGGGGTGGGGGGCAATCTCGAGACTTTGTTGAGGGGACAACAGACCAGTGAGCCAGGCGCTATGACATTTGCCGCGGGGAGCCGCGCGCGCGATATGTATGTAATAATGGCGCTGGGCTTTGTCGCGGGGGAGAGTTACGGGAGGGAGAGAGAGAGAGAGCGGCCCGGGCTCCGCCGGCCGGCCGGCCCATCGAGAGCGGGAGAGAGAGAGAGAGAGAAAGAGCCGCTGCTGCTCTGCGCTCCACGAGAGAAAAGGAGAGAAAGACGCGTAAAAACGCGAAGGCGCGCGCGCACGCCATCGACGCCAGCCACCTGGCGCTTGGGAATCATAATAAAAATAAGCGGAGCCTCCTCCCGTCCGCGCAAACCGGAGATAAATGTAACGATGGAAAGAGGAGCGCGCAGCGTGTCCCTCTCCCGACTCCCCTCCCCCCCGCCGTATACAATAATGGAAAATCGTGTAGTGCTCCGTCTCTGTTTTGGTTTTCAGGGTTTTTACGTCGGAGCGCATGCGTTCTTGGAACGCGGCACGCGATGTTTATTGCGAATCCTGCGGGCAGAGTTTTCACCGGGAACTCGCGCGGGGGAGGCCATTTTTCGGAGCAGCGGGAAAAGCCCTGGCGTTTGCTCGTTACCGCGCGATCAGACCTTGACCAATAGGCCGCGCGCTGTCGTTACGAATGTATATAAGAGTCTTTCATTCACGAGGCTTTTACGCGCGTTGGATGCTAGTGACATCTGCTTCTTCGTCTGCCGCGTTCCAAGTAGCGCGTAATGTTCGAAAACAGCTGTGATTTTTGGCGAAACGTGCGTTTGGGCTAGAAATGTGCGACAGATGGAATACTTATTGGAGAACTTTTTTTTCTCATTTTAAAAGATTCTGTTACATTTAGTTTCAATGAAAATTTATAATATTATTTTGCGAGAATTTAATAATAATCCACTCTTGTTTTTGTTTATGCATTATCTGTATACGTAATCTAATAGGATTAAGCACGCCTACGTAAAGTACATCGAAGCGTCATTAATATTTTAATAACGCGCTGTCGTATTTAAAAGTGATAACTGGAAAATTAAAGTGCACAAACAAAATGCTTTTATCGTTCAATATGCGAGTAACGAGAACGGAATTTTCGTACGTCTCCGCCTTAAATGTAATCCACAAGGCGTAGACAAAAGATTTTTTTTTTTAACGAATCGCTGATTTGTTACAGCTCCATAAGCAGGTGCAACTCAGCGTTCAGGTAAACTCCACGTTGCCGAAGGATTCGAGAAACGTCCGAGCAGATGCAAAGAAAAAGCTGGATGCTCGAGAGATTGGAAATGCTTAAACAAATAAAATGACGCGGTGAATACTCTAGAACGCGGTATATCTAAAGAAAAGAAAATCGAGCTTGGCTCTTCAAAGGCTTTCTGGAAAAAATGTTTGCCTGTATCAAAATAATAAACAACGTGCGTTGATGTGATTTTACTTTTACAGCTTGGCGTATAGGATTTGTAAACAAATTTTTCGAGACGAATACAGAAAAAAAATCATACTAGTTATCGATATCGCTATTTGTTTGCAATAAAAACTAAACGCTATCTGGAACAACAGATGAAAGATTGCGATAGGGGCACGAGAAAAATAAAATCAAATGAGCGCAATTATTTATCTTTTGGTTTTTTGATTGAAACAATCAGTCACTCGGTGAAAAAGAAAGTCTTCTATAGTTTCTCAGATTATTCTTTTATCGCAAATTCATAAAAGACTCGTATAGAAGAATTGTGTGATCAGATAGCTTGTTTGACAAAATTTGTACAAAAATAGATTCGATCAAATATCGCAACGTAGCTACTGTAAGATATACCTCGGCTCTAAAATTAAAAAACTAAAGCATTACGATTACTGTCGCAACGATAATTTCAGTATAGATACATTACATGTGCTCCTGTACAGAATAACAAAAGTACATCGCGATCCAGTCGGACAAATTCGAGAAGCATCTCCGGCTATATCTGCAAATGAAAGAGCGAGTAGTAAGGAGGGAATGGAATTCTTATCACCCAGCTGAGAGGGCAGGCTGTGGAACGCGTCATCCTCCGGGCGCGCATCCATATCCGATAGCCGGGTAATCCGCGTACACATAGGCCGATAAGCGACAATTGCGGCTTTCCCGATGCGCCCGACAGATAAGCCACACGTACATACATGCATACATATATAGACGCGTGCGTGCATTGTTTATATTTACGCTATTGTAGCCGGGGCAAGTGTTTGCGCCGTCGCCGGCATTGCGCCGCGGAATTTTATGAGCGCGCCTGTCGCCGATCGGCAAACACCAAACCGCACTACCGATCGTCTGCACACGCGCGCGTCTCCTGCACGCGACATCGATGTGCATAGCTCTTTTGGCACTGGCGCCAGATCTTTTCTCATCGTAGTGGAAACGTAAGCCGGAGCTTTGGCTGTCTTCCCCTTTTTTTTCTTTTTTCTTCTCTATCGAGATTTTGAAAATTTTACGATGAAAGATGCGATAAAATGGGCCCCGTTGAGTCATTTCGGCTCAGGGATTTTAAGCTTTCGGGAAAATTTTGCCGAGGGATTTATCGACGAGGATCGCGTATCGATATTTTTCTCGACATAATTTCAGATAAGAGACTTTGTCGTTAATCGTCTCTTTTTCTTTCGAGTAACGAGGCTTCTACTTTTCAGTAAAACGATAAGCTCTTAATTTTTATGACGCGATGTTTATCGTTGTCAATAATTTATCAGACGGTTAGTTGTAAAATTTGTAAACAATTGCTGCGTGCTTTATGCTATTAAAGAATCTCTTTTTTTCTAAATAATTAGACTAATTTCTATAAATTTTATTAGATTTTTAATTCGTTTATTTATAACGGAAAAAATGAGGAGAAAATGTAGAAGAATACATGTTTTTTTTATTACAAAAGTATGTTTTTTTATTGTTTGTTTCAGTAAAAAGTACAAATTGAAATTTCGATAAACAAAATATAAGTCAAACAAAAATCCGCTTGTCAGTGCAATATGTATCTTTGCAAAATCGAGGCTTTCGTCATTTTTGAAATCCCTATTAGCCTCTTGAATTTCTTGGTCCATCAAACTCTGTCAATATTCATAATTTTCTTTAACACTTTCATTGGCATTGAGCATCCTGTAATGACAATTCGATATTTAATTAACAAAAGTATACCTTATAAATATATTGTTTATGCAGTCGACATTGTACTATAAAACTTACGTATTTCATGTACGATAGAAACATGTCGTAAATCATCGTCATGAAGTTTATGTACATGACGCGATATCGTACGGGCACCAGAAGAAAATTGATAAATTGAGTCGGTGGCCAAAACATGCAATCCACCTGTGAACAAGAGAAAGCAAACGGAAAATTAAATATCTCACAACTAAACGATAACCCCTTGGCATTATGAAAAGTACCAAATAAAAGCCCTGACCTTCCAGGTATCGAAGAGCTTAAGTCTGACCTCGCCGTTGATATCGGTAAGATTCTTCTTTTCCAGGGCGCCCAGGCCGAAAAAGAATATGCCAAGGCAGGTGGGACTGGCGATGGCCTGGTCGAGTACGGTCTTTTTAAATATCGACCTGGTGCTGCGGCCCGGCAGGTACTTCTCCAACAGGGCGTAAAAGTAATGATGAAACGGCCCCTGGAGCAGCCCGACCGCCGTCATGTTCCGCGTGCGCACGTAGTTGAAGTCGTCAGGGTTGCTCGGCTCGGTCACCAGCCTCACCAGAGGCTCGTTGCTCTCGTACTCGAGCAGTTCCTGGTCGATCAGCTCCTCCGAGGCTAGTTTTGTCCCTAAACTGCCCTGCATGTGGCGCTTGAGAAAGTCGCTGCGCTGCTGCATCATGTCGCCAGCTGCCATCATCAGGCCGCAGCTCACTGTGTTCGTCAGCAGTAGATACTTGCCTGGTTAAGATTTAAACAAAAACACCGTTATTGAGTCTTATTTTTCGTTTTGTTTTTAACTGATGCCAAGATTGTGATTTTTTTGTTTGAGACTTAATCGACGTGCTTAAAAAAATATTAAATAAAGGATTTGACGATTGTTACCTAATATTAGTGTAATCAATCAAGCTGTACTGCTTTCTTGAAGTAGCTTAAAAAAACACACACAACAATTTTCATTAAAAAAACATGATACATTGATAGAATATTAAACCAGTGAAGAAATTTCCAATATTTATAAAAGATGTAAAAAAAAAAAAATAACTTGATAGAGCTAAGGATGAGTAGTTGTGCTCCAAATTAAGTCAGACGCCAATAAAACGAGAAATACGCTCTAATTTAAATATAATCCAATAGAGATAATCATTTTTCTTTTAGCCGAAAAACAAATTCTAGACAAGCATGACAATTTGTTTTTCTTTTTCTTCAAATTCATAATACGCCGACTATTTTGAGAATGACAATCATCAACATGTACGAGCGCCTGGTATTCTTCCGTGTTGCCAAATGTAATTTTAGTAAAACAGAGCCGCGGCGTAATCGTTAAAAACGAGCGTCAAAATCGTCTTATACGCGAAAGCTACGAAAATACACCTCAGAAAAAAAAGAAGGAAATCTAAAAAATAAACGAAGCTTTGCAAGTCGAGCTTTTCTCGATAAATCCAATTAAATTGCAGCAAGCTCGGCTGGTCAATAAACTTACCAAACATCTTGCTGATAACGCTCATGGCGCTCTACAATAACGATCTCCCAAAGGAGAGCGATATCTCTCTCTCTCGTGGTGTTGTTATATAGGTCGTCGGTGATCTCGATAAAAGCTCAGCCGAAACGTAAGAAGCTTACAAGGAGCGCGCGTCCCCGTGTGTCGCTTTTGAAAAAAAAACTCGCTTCCCTTCTCTCGCTGTGCCTCGCGCGACTTATCCGCCCTGGTTGGGCTCGCTCAGTCTCTTGATCCTCTGGCGCTTGTGGTTACGGAAGGTCGGCCGGGATCCAAGAGGCATAACTTGGCTCGCCGAGGGGAGAGTCGCGGCTCCCGCTACTTTCGCTCTTGCTCTCTCGCCTCTCTCGCCCGCACTTGTGCCAGCGGCTCCGAGGACGTGCACTTGCCCGGCTGCGCTAACGCCGGCCCAGCATAAACACGCCTTCTGCCTCTTCTCTCTCTCTCTCTCTTGCTTTTCTCTTCGCGCCTTTGCTCTGCCTTGATGTGTATATACCTATGCTGCGGCTCCTGCTCAGCGGCTCTCGAGCGCGAGCGCGTCCGACTGACGTGTCGGGCTGACGAGCGCTCGGCTTAAATAGCCTAGCGCTACACCCTCGGGCACACGGGCTTATCGCGATTGCCGAGCGCCTGAACAATGAACGCTAAGGATGCAGATATGCAAGCAGCGGAAAGAATGCGCGTTAGAAAACATGTTTGGCTTGTTTGTTTGCTTCTCGCAATTTCTCTTTGGTTTTTACAAATACAGTTTCATTTTTGTTTTTACTTCAATGCCTGCGAACTGCAATTTGAAAACAGCAGGAATAAGACAAGGAAATATAAGTAGCAAATTTGTATGCGATTGTTTATTGATTTCTTTCTTTGAGATAATGCCTTTCCCGTTTTTTTTCTCTCTCGCGTGGCGCCCACTAATCGTCGGCATAGCGACAGCTCGTAAACTGCGCAGATAAGTTTTAATTATAGAAGACTTAGATATGCTAAGCTTTATTTAAATTGTACGAGCGTAATTACGCCGCTTTGGCACAACACCAGCATTTGTTTTTTTTTTTTTTTTGTAAACAAAAGAAGTAGAAACTTAATTTTCACAGTGGAAAAATGAGCGACAATAAATATAACAAGTTTTTCAATTTTTAAAAAAAGCATGGGGCTTTTATTGATATCATTACACACTAATATCAGCGCAAGAATGACTTAAAAATTACTTGTTGGCAACAGCCTTGGGTTTTGGTAGACCTTCCCTGAAGCCATTCCTAGAAGAAAAAAAGAAAATTTTAATATAAAATTCAAAAGTAAATATTTTCTAGTATTAAATTTTAAAAATAGAAATAGAAGACAAAATGTTTATGTGACTAGATGATAATATTATCACATTAGTTTGTAAAGATTAGAAATTTTCTTTGTGACCATTTAAATATATAAACATTTAAAAGTGAAAAATTAAATTTTCGTTTTTCAATGAACTTTAACTTGAATTAATTCATCACACTTACTTGAATTTGCGGCGGACAATCTTCAAGTGCCTCATGCGGCCAGTTCCAGTGGTCTTCCTCCTCTTAGCCTTAATAGACCAGTTGTCTGAAAATTTTATTATTATATTACTACATGAATCCTAACTTTAACAATTTAATCTTCTGTTTTATAAAGAAATAAATCTTTAGCTCTGCATTTACATTAAATTAATAAACAATGAATACAATAGTAAAATTAATATTTGGCTTTATAATTGATAATATGAAAGTACAGGGATTAGAAAAGATAGATTCAGTATATCACAGAAGTACAACTAGGATGAGAGAAGACCTCAAAATTAAACAAAACTTATTAATAAAAACTTACAGGAGCGCATTTTCTTGCTTGGGTATCCACATTGTGCGCACTTTGACTTTTGAATGTGATAAGAGCTACGACCACATCGCCTGCAAAGCGTGTGTGTCTTATTGCGCCGCTTACCAAAGCTTGAGGTACCCTTCGTCTGTAAACCATTAATAATAACTCATTAAATAATTGTACTTTTCGTTCATTTTCAATAATCTCGTTGTGTACGAAAAGTACCACTGCCAATATGTATGAGTAGTAAACCACTTTGCGCGAATTAACTTGTCAGCTATCCTGAGTTTATAGCAATAACAAAGAACAAACGAATAAACATGAGAAAATGAAGAAGGTACAGCGATAGCGAGTTGTTTAAACAAATTTATTGTTGAACGTTAACCTCACAAGCACATGTAAACACCGACGGATCTATCTAACCTCTATCAGTCGGTCAGAATTTGTTAACCGATAAATAACAATAGATGAGAAAAAACCTACAAATACGCGGAAAATAAATAAAAGCAGGGTTTACTCAAACGATTGACAGTCTACTTTTAATAGTCACACTCGAGATTGCTTCGTAATATTCAGATTTTAATTCGAAAATTTGGCTCTCACCATCTTGCGCTAAGAGTAACTCCGAAAAGGAGCCGACGAAGGGAACGTGAAAGCCAGTTGGCTTTAGGCCTGCTCACACAATGTGAACTCGATAGATCGCGTACGACTGAAAATCGGCCAATCCGCTAACTCGACGCTACGTTATCGTTCGGCGCGCGAAAATCAAATTTTGTCTGTTGTGAACGTCTCATTATGAAAATATGCTTTTTTTTTTAATTGTGCACGTTTAATAATTTAAATTGATAAAAAGTTTATTCAAGCACGAACAGAATATAATACACAAGTTTTGATAAAATAAGTATTTTTGACCAGCCAAAATTACAATTATTTACAAACAAGATTATAGTTTTTATTATTACAAGTGTTTTTATTAAATTCAATAAAAAATATTTATTAGATTTCCATTAACCTATCGATATCGGTTAGAACTTCTCGGGCGTGACTACTTTCCGCCGGTACTGTATGATGTGCTCCAACTATACAATCTTTCAATTCGCTGCCTTCTTCAATAACGCAATCGTTACAAATAATACAATTTTCGATGACGTTTCTAAAAAAGACAAAATTAAATATTAGTATAACTTTTTCTTAAGGAATACATTAATTTTAAGTAGAGTATAATTACTTCGATTTAATAGTGACATTTCCCATAATGATACTTTTCATTATTCTTGTTTTTGGCTCTACTGTAACGTTGTTACTGATGTAACTCTGTTTTAATGAAGTCTTTTCGCTAATCATTGAATTATCATCAATTCTGCACTTTTGCATTTGTGTACATTTAACTGTAGCATTGGGAGAAATGCTTGAATCTGGATGATCACCATCTTTTTTCATTTCATACCAATTATGTACCTGAAATTTAGAATTGTAGTTATTTATATTATAAGTTCAACACACTCTTTTATTAAAATTTTGAAATAATTACTCACCAATGCATTAGCTAAGCAGTACATTTGAAGAGTATTAGCTCTTAAGCCATATTTACCATTTACAATATGGGCATAGCACTTAATTACATCTCCATGATAAGGATCATCCAAGTCTGTTTCATGATCATTATATGACGACATGCTCATAATTGTATCATTATAAGGCTTTTCATTTTCTTCAGCAAATTTAAATATATCTTTCTTTGCATCCATTACTGTTGTATCAGAGTTATGTTTCTCTTCTTTTGTATTTTTACAACTTGTTTTACGTAATTGTTTTTTAACAATATATGGTAACAATTCTCCTTTCAAAGTACTAAAGTTTCTAAAATTAAAATATAAAATTTTAATATTGAGAAATGTAATTAATATATAGATTTTACTTATTACAAATTTACAATACATACTTATGGTGAACTAAAAAGTCCAGCACCCATTTATTAATTATATACATATGTGCATCCAGCAGTTTAGAGTACACAGTAAAATTTGAATGCTTTTTTAAGAGCTTTGCAGGCATGTTTACAGTTTCATCAAAGTCTGAAGCTGATGCTAGAAAGACGATACGACCAGTTTCATTATCAATGCCAATCAAATCTCTCTCAGGCTTCTGTTTGCTTTTAGGTCCTGGTTGTATGAAGTCTTCAGGTGCTTTGGGTGTTTGGAGAAGCAATGCAGTAATACTGGCATTGTGTTTTCGGTACAAATTTAATGTTTCAGAAATATCAATATTTGCAATTAAATCTGTTGATACAACTACAATATCAGAATGAATTTTCTCATGAATGTGCCTTAGGGAATCTGCAGTGCCTATATCTTCTGCATCTGGTACTCCAACAATTTCTGCTTTGATAGTCAAATTTAACTTATCTAAAGCTGCTGCAACTTCAGACTTTACAGATTCTGAAATAATAACAATTGCTTCTGTAAAGCCAGATTGCTCTAAAAGTTTCAATGGATACCAAACCATTGGCATGTTTGCAATTGGCAGTAAACATTTTGGTTTCCCAGCTGTCAACTCTGTCATACGAGAACCTTTGCCTCCAGCAAGTACAACAGCTTGAAATTCATTCTTGTGCACCATTTTGACTGCAATAATAAACCATCAATATTTATGTTG
The DNA here is from genome assembly GCA_030522585.1 of Anagyrus pseudococci. Taxonomy (NCBI): domain Eukaryota; kingdom Metazoa; phylum Arthropoda; class Insecta; order Hymenoptera; family Encyrtidae; genus Anagyrus; species Anagyrus pseudococci. The sequence goes on along the minus strand of JAPYYQ010000597.1, from coordinate 25,136 downwards.
TAAAACAAAACTATCTAAATTTATATTAATTAATCACAATGACTTCATATAACCTACAAAAAATAACTTGAAACATATTGATAATTAATCAAAACATTTCAAAATTTTATTAAAAATTTCCTCTTTACTCACATGAAAAACAAAATTTACACGATGATTTTAAAGATAACAAATTTGCGCCGATCTGATGCAAGCTTAAAGCTCTCTTTCAATATTTACAAAATGATCTGTCCTATTTGAAACAATATAAAAATAATTAAACATTTATTCGAATTAAAAAAAAGTATTGTTCATAAAAATTCTTACGATTCTTTGTTAAATTATCCACGCAAATACTTTATATGTAACAATTCATGTCTTCTTCTTAATTTATTTTAAGGACGTTACTAAACTCGTCTGTACACAATGTTGTCGTCGTGATTATCAGGAACTCTTAACCTCAACATTAGAACGTGTTTACTTTGAAATTATGAATTCTCAAATGAAATGAAAAATACGAATTAGACAATTATTTTGAAAATAAATATTTTTTATCTTTAATGAAATTACTATGGTTCCAAACTAAATATAATGTTAAAATATATACAACCAAGTTTTAATTTATAAATATAGATTTATATTTTAAAATGGTTTTTATAATGTTTACAATTGAATAAGCGCATTTTGTACACAAAAAAATATACACAGTTAACGTAGAATTTCATAAAATTAAATCTAGTTTACATCAACAATTAAATTTACAAAATTCTACAGTTTAGGAACGTGTTAAAGTAAAGTATAAACCTAAAAAGATTTAGGATTGTTATTTTTTCGAAATATAGTTACAAAAACTATGTAATTACAATAAATGAATGGGCTTAAATAAAAATTTATTTACATAAAAAGGGTCATTGTACAAGATAAAATCGATCACACAAACAAGTGTCTATAAATGTCATAAATAAAAAGTAAAATTTATCGTTGTGCGTCGATAAATTCAATTTTCTTTGAATACGTTTTTTCATTCCAGTAAAAGTTTAAGTAAAATTGGTGAAATATTTATTATGTACACATATTATAGTATGTTAGTTAAAGTTTTTATGGCATCTTTTACACTAGCATAAGATGTTGAATCTACACTTTCAACTTTGGTAAGACAACTGATTAAAAATTCTGTTAAAAATAATCAAAATTGTAGTCACTAGTCATTGCCTTGCATTAAAATTAAACACAAAACAATTGTCACTGGAACTTTAGTAATCTATATCTTACTAACTAATGACTAAAAATCAAACAATGAAAATCTTGACACTTTATAAACTTTTTTTTAGATACAAAAATTTATAAATATAGTCTGGAATGTTACGAAATTGGAGAAAAATTAAATCATTTACGAGACGGCTTGTACGAAATAACTAAAAACTAATCGTTTCATTCTCTTCTTTGCAAGATATTGGACAACATTTGCTTCGGATTCTCTTTTTTTGCCTCGTCTTCGTCTTCAGAGCTGAAATTACCATTGAGCAAATTAGTCAGACTGCTTGATTTCTGCATTATTAAAGGAAGATTTGTGTCGACAACTTCGTTGGATTTGGAATAAGTCGTATCCAACGAATTCGATCGCAACTCGAGATCATTAACCGACTCTTTATTGTTCATCATTACTTTTTGTACAACGTGCAACATTATTCCACCAAGGCACATAAGTAATCCTATGAAATTAAGGCCACTCATTTGATCTCCATTCCATTCATATGCTATAAACAATATGCAGATTTCCTAAAATAATAATATTAATATTACAATTTTAATTCCCGAAAAAGAAAAAAAAATATTTTCAATTGTTGTATTTTACCTTAAATATTCCAGATATCGACAAAGTTAGACTAGAAGCATAAGTAACAACCAGGAATTCCAGCACTTCCATGCTGAACGCGAGCACGGCGCCGCTTAGTACGGCACTCGTTGTACGTATCAAGAGCGCGGTATCGCGCCAATCTAGCCTCGTGAGAGCGTCGTAAATCTCACCACCCTCAATCAGTATAGCTATCGGGAAGATCGAGAACAACATCCATGGTTGCATATAATACATCATGTCAATTGGGTTCTTTAGTCCAAGCTTAGACTTTTGCATTATCATCTGCGCCGATGTCCACCGAATACCGCTTATGAACGAGGCGAGTAAACACAGTGAGAAACCGTACAGATTAAATTGTGTTGATTTGTATGTGAACATGACTAAACCTCCGGATATCATTGATACTATTCCACCAAGTACCCATGACTGCAACATAATTGTATAAGTAAAATGAATTGAAGGTTCAATTGTACTAAATATTTTATTTAACATCTATTCAACTTACCTTTTTTTCTAATTTAAAAAAGAGTGCAAATCCAAGAATAAAAATGATTGTAGTTGATTTTGTCATAGTATACCTGCAATTAAATATTTTAAGTATATTTTTTATTTTCAGTAATTAAAGTATCTAGTATCTAATTATCATCTTAGTACTCACAAGGACATGGTAATGAGAGACATAGCCCAATTAGACAATCCAATGTCTAGACCACCAGCTATTCCTGGAGGACCTAAGATCCATACTATAGACTGCCAAGATAATTGGCATACTTGTTGCGTTTTACACAATTTTCTTATGTGCCTTATAAAATTTGATAAGAAGAATTTTAATATTAAATGACTGCATACCACAAATAAAGGGTAATTTAATTTCTGTAAAAAAAATTATTGATATAAAAGAGGGATACATTGCAAGAAATTCTATTAAAACTCTAACATATGGTTTTTACTTTTCTCTTACTTACATAAGTTCCATAAAGCCATTTTTGGTAAAAGGTAAGTCCAATGGATAATACAAAATATAAGGATATAAGAATTGTACTTTTAATTATCTTATTCCAAAACACATCCTTTTTGGTAACAGTTTGGTACTCCGGCACATGTTGTTGGAAGTAATCATGTGTATCATCATCATGCCTGGTAAGTTCATACTTAACATTTGTCCTTGGCATATTGTCTGAAACAAATACATAATTATCAAATTTAATTCAGTAAATATTTTAAAGCCTGATAATAAGTTATAAAAATAGCACAATTCACTTCCAAATGTGAGCAGGCATTTTTCATGAAACGAAGAAACAATGTCAACTTGTGTTGAAAATGCAAGGAAGTCATAACAAGCATAAAAAAAGTAGGTAATAAGATCTTTATTGATAGTAAAAAAAAAGTCAATTACCTTCAGTCCATTTATGTTATTGGAAAGTAATGAGTGATTTGGAGCATAGGTAAACGCACTGCAGTTTCTGGCTTGTTTATCATCTGCAAAGTGCCAGCGACCTGCTGGTGCTAATCATAGCGCTCGTCCGGTTGTCCTCTAAAAAATTCGAAGCGAATCTCGTGAGAAAACCTTCCTCGCCCTTCTGTCGCTAAGAAGAGAGAAGCTCAAGGCTCCGGCGCGTGCACAAGCTCCCCGAATTAACAGCGATAACGAGGCGATATCTTCGGGGGCAGAGAGCGATAAAAGCCAGGCCGACGGGGAAAAGAAGTGGAAAAAAAAGCACGAGCCGACTGTTGTGACAACAAACGAAAGAGAGAGAGCAAGCAAACAAGCGCAAGGGGGGAGGCCTCTCCGCCTCCGCTTTCACTTTCGGCAGAAAAAAAAAATCGCGCGGAAAGAGAGGAGAGCTATGATGTGCATCAGCAGGAACAACAGCCGGCGCTGCCACAGAGCGGCGTGGCAGAGTAAAAAGAGCTTCGTTATCGCTGCGAATTCTAAAGCGCGCGCGCGCGCGCGCGGCCCGGAAAAACTTGCCGGAGAACAGATAAGAGACAACGTGAGAGAGAGAGAGAAGAGGCTGTAACCTCAAAACAGGTGGCCGCGCAAGCGTTGCCCTCTTCCTTCTGGCGTGGCCCAAAAAGTCTCTTTATGCGCTGAGAGCTGTTGCTGTCGTCGGTGGTGTTAGCCGTGGCCAGCTCCGCCTGCGCCTAACGCTGCACTGAGCTGCCCCCCGATAGACCGGGCCTCCTCCTGCGCCAGCATCCAGCTGTGCGCACACTATGCGCTTATGGATGGACGCGTGGGCGGAGGACGCTGTCGCCGCCGCCGTGCAGGAATTTCGATACTCTCTCTCTCTCTCTCTCTCTCTCTCTCTCTCGGTGAACGTGTTGTAAAAGTTCCCCCTCTCCCTCCCTACTGCCTTACCGCGTCAACTCCCACACCCTCTCACTCTCGATATCCTATAAGCCACCCCACCATCGTGAAAGAGTTGAGACAAAAGCTTGACTATGTTGCTTGGGGGAAATCCGACTCGTCGAACGTGCCGGTCAATAAAACACTTGTTACGTGTTTCATACATTTTCCAAAGTTTTTACATTCTCTTTTTTTTTTTTTTTTTTTTTTTGCTATTAGTAAAGATAATTTTTATGAACATTGGAAAGAATCGAGCGACGGTTGTTTTTACTTGAACAAATACTGTTCTGTTCTTTTGTTTAGAAATAGCTGTCTTTTTTCATTACGTAAGGCTATTTACAGCTGCGGTAAATTACTAATGTTTTGATCATAGACTGGAATCGGAATGACGAGGAAGCGAGTCTTCAGCTCTTCGTTAAGCACAGGTGAAAAATATTGTTTTAAAAATGACAAATACAAGGCTGCAAATTTTGAAGAAAAATTAGCGTTTATTAAAAGTTCTAAACTTAATTCCTTACGATTTACAAATTTTAGTGTCGTGTACTTTGTTACTTTTTTTTCTCTTTTTTAAGCAATGCCGTATTGTTACGTCGCCGTTGTGATACGACGGTTTTATGTCGGTTTTGTTATCATAATGAACGTTACTTACTTGCTCTAACAGAGACTCAAACAAGTATGCCGGTTTTAACTTTCGCTTACGAATAATCTGTAGATTAAAAATGAATAATTTCCACGTTATTTCCATTAGTTGATTTTACGAATGTATTTTGCAATTATTTATTTTTTATACTAAACCATTTGAAACTTTAATTGCTTACTCGCGGAAATGCTCCATTTATGCTTTAATCGAGCCAGGAAGTGTAAATTTTTCAAAATAAAACAAAAAGTACTCTTTATTACTTTGGTATATTAAAAGATATTCCTTTAAATTGGCGTTTATTTTAAGGAAAATAAACTTGTTTAAAATTAAGCAATGTAATGTCAAAAATACATATATTTAATGAGGAAGTAAAAATTAATGAATTTAAATAAAAGTTCTCTACAGTTTCACATCTACTCACTGTAAACTAGTCATTGTCCATTTCCCACTGTTAACACCATTATTCAGCGCACCAGCACTAAAGCGGCCTTATTAACGTTTAACTCGGCGTCAATTCACGCGCGCATTCACCTCCATTTACATAAATAAAACGACAATATGTACGTGCGTTGGAAGATGGACGTTGAAGAAAGGGAGACATATCTATCCAAATGGCAGTAGTCAGCCTTGTGCCGGTGACAGTGAGCCTCCTTCGATTTCAGCTAGTTTCCGTTACGGCTAGAGTAACGGGCCGGTTGTGAGAGACGAGCGCTGCCTTGTTCGCGTGTTATCTGCGCTCGCTGTTTCGCCCGTTCCTCCCGTAATTGCCTCGGCCTCTTGATCCGCCTTTGCCGGTTGACGACTTGCCGCTCGTCGTCGAGCTCGACGTACCTGTTCCCGCCGCTGTTGACGAGGATGACGAATTATTCTGGGAACTCGTCGCCTGGGAAGATTCAGTTGCTTTTTTTAAATTTCGTCTCAATGGCTTTTTACTCAAACTTACTTTTCTCTCGTTTTAATTTCCGCATTAGCCGGCCCCGCTCGAATGAAAAGTTGTGTAAACTCTACTATTTTTAAATTGAAAAGATTTTCTTACCTGGGTTGAACTACCGGAACCGCTACCGTTGCTATTTTTTCCAGTTGTTTGGGCACTCGGCGGTGCTGAGGTTGTCGGTACCGGTGTACTTACTGGAGTTACCTATTGAATAGAAATAAAATAAAAAAAAAAGATTAAAGAATGAATTATTTTTAAGATTATAAATTTAAGTGCATGCAAATAATTTAACATAATGGCTACTGTGTAAGATTTTTCTTTTGTGCTAAATTTAATAAAGTGCAAATGATTAGGGCAATACTTTTGTGTTAAAAATTGTTGAAAACCATAATGTGCCCAAGCTTTAATGAATGACTATTAATAAACAAATAAAAAAAATATTAAAAAAATAAGCTCCTACTTTAGGGTGTGATGGTCTTACTGCTGGTCCATTATTGGCGCTGCTGCTGTTGGCATTGTTGTTTCCAGTTGTGCTTGCAGGTCCTTGATTCACCAATTGTTGCGATAAAGCTGGATTTGGCTCGCTCATATTAAGCTGCTCATTAATTACCATGGTGAATTCGCCAACCTTTTGAATGTCACCATTTTTGCCAGAATATAACGTTAAGCATTGCCTCCAAACAGAGGCATAACCCTTTGTCAACCTAACTATATCTCCAGGCACTAGCAGTGATCCTGGTTCATCCCAAATTGATACATTAATACAAGCTGTACTGTCAGCAACTGCAAAAAAGATAAACTTATTATATTGGCTTCTTAATTAACAGAAAATTATTTTTCTTAAATAAAAAAAAAATATTTAAATTAAAATAATTATAAGCACAATATGAAAAATTATTAAAACACAAATGCACTGTAAAGCAAGAAACGCACGTGTTCTTGTGCTTACCTTTGAAAGTTCGAACTTCGCGGCTGTCTTTGGTCAAGGTGGGATGGCCAACCTCGAGAACGATAAATACCACGTTCATATTCTTCTGGCCAGGCCTTATGTCCTTGATCATCGTGTACTCGGCGCGGTTGTCCATGTTCGGTCCCAGCCACCTCGTCACCTGCGTCTACTTTCAAAAATACACACCCCAACCCCCTCGAGTGAGTGCTCCAACCCGGCACTCCCCACTTCCCTCTCTCTCTCTCCCTCTTTAGCAGTGAGCTTCAGTTGACGTTTGGACGCGTTTTTATGCAACGGAAACTCAACGACGTAAGATTAATCGCCAACGTCGTTGTCGACGCCCTTTGCTCAGGGTGAAAAGACGCGCGCGAGGAGAAAGGCTTGGCTGGGCTGCTCGATGCCGAATGTCGGCCATGCTCTCTCGGGCCCGCCTTTACCCCCCTTGTCAGGCCGCTGCCGCTCTCTCTCTCTCTCTCTCTCCTCGGCTCAAGATGACTGCTCCGACTTCGAGCGCCGCAACAACGTGGCCGCGACTACAAGATGACGAGAGGTTATCTTTCAATCTTCATCTTGCTCCGATTTCGTCTGCGGCGTTTAAAGGCCAACGAGGGAGGAGGAGACGGTTGAATGTTATGTGTTGAAAATTTGAGCTGTTATATATCGTATCAAAGCGACGAGAAAGTTGGCTCTCTGCGCGTTATCAGACGATTAAGGAATGTTTGGCTTTATTAACGGTGCTATGGATGCAGCAGCATTGTTCCAGCATTTCAAATAGTTTATTCAATGCGAGAATCACCGCCGCCGCCGCCGCCACCGCTCTGTTGACGCAGCGAACGTTGTTTACTTTCGAGTGTTGCTCGTAAATTTGTACAGGCAGTGGCAAGTTTTGTTAAAAACGACGCAGAGTTTATTAAAAGTAAGGAGAGTCATTGATGTTCTTTAACGATTGTGACAAGTTTTTTTTCCTTGCTTTTCATTCATATCGCGATAATAGTAGATGACGCTGTTAGGTTATGGTCAGAGATTAATAATAATATAATAATATTTTAAGTAAAAATCGAAATAAATTGGATCTTAATGTAACGCGAGAGTTATATGTGTGCGATCGGCACTTCACTCAAAGTCTGTAAATTTTTCATTTTGACCTTTACTTTTTGTCCAAGCAGAGTTGTTATTTAGAAAGTGTCAAGTCAAGAGTTAATATAATTGAAACAGTATAAATATAACCACCCATTATAATTGAATTAATAAAAGTAAACATTTATTAAAATTTATATTTTAGATGGCAGCAGAAGATAAAGTAATTCTAGTCACTGGGGGAAGTGGCTTGGTAGGAAAAGCTATCCAAACTATAATTAAGTCTGAAAATCCACCAAATGAAAAATGGATATTTGTTAATTCGAAAGATGCAGATCTATGGTTAGTTTAATTTTTTATTTTAATTATCTACACGTTATTAAATTACATTTGTAAAATAATAACTGTTTATATTTTTAGTAATAAGCAAAGTACAGAAGCTTTATTTCAAAAACACAAGCCTACCCATGTTATTCATTTAGCAGCTATGGTTGGTGGTTTATTTCACAACATGTCTCACAATTTGGACTTTTTAGTGAGTAATTTAAATGACAAAGATTGTTCATGCCATCTTAATCTAATATATAAAAGTATATAATTTGTATTCTAGCGCAATAATCTTCTTATAAATGACAATGTACTTCAAACTGCACATGAAAATAATGTGGTCAAAGTTGTATCATGCCTTTCAACATGTATTTTTCCAGACAAAACAACATATCCTATTGATGAAACAATGGTAAGTGTTGAAATAAAATTGCTTATTTCTTCAAAATAACTTTTTTTTTCTATTTCAGGTTCATAATGGACCTCCTCATCCATCAAACTATGGTTACAGTTATGCCAAAAGATTAATTGATGTACAGAACAAAGGATATTACGACCAACATGGTAGACTTTATACTAGTGTTATACCATGCAATGTATTTGGACCACACGATAATTTTCATCCCAGTGCAAGTCATGTTATTCCCGGCCTAATGAGAAAATTGTATGATCTCATTAAAGATGGTAGTTATCATTAGTTTTTTTATTATTATTTTAAACAGTTTAAAAAAATTTATTTCTATTTTGTTAAAGGAAATACAGAAGATAAGGTTTTTACTGTTCTGGGAACTGGTAAACCTTTGAGACAATTTATTTATAGTTTAGATTTAGCCAAACTTTTCATTTGGGTTCTTCGGGAATACAATTCAGTAGAGCCCATCATTTTATCAGGTAAAATTTTTGACAAAAGTTTAGTATATAAAAAAGTTAATGAAAACGAAATTTTTTTTATTACAGTTGATGAATCGCAAGAGGTAACTATAGCTCAAGCGTCGGAAGCTTTGACTAAAGCGTTCGACTTTAAAGGCAAAATTGTATTTGACACATCAGCAGCGGATGGTCAGTACAAGAAAACAGCAAGTAATGCCAAGCTCCGGAAATTCCTTCCAGACTTCCAATTCACACCTTTTGAGCAAGCCATTAAAGAGACTGTTGATTGGTACAAAGAAAATTACGATAATGCTAGAAACTGACCTAGAATATCATTATGTGATATTGAAGCTCTTAACAATATTAGCATCCAATTAATCAAAGCTTTTTAAAAAAGCGCGATCTCAAAGCAGAACGGAGATCAATGAGAAACAAGTTGATGCAGTACTTGAAGTGGGATCACTTTGATAAAGAATAATTTATTTTTTCAATAATGAATTATATAAAGTGCAGTTGAGACTGTATTTGTTGTTGGCGATTAAAAGAAATATAAAAAGTCTGTATTACGAAACATTTTATCTCAATCGTTTCGAAAAAAAAAAAATCTTCATCTACAGTGGAACAATAAGCGATGCTTGCCATCATCAGGGCCGATCCCTCGCTCGCTTACCAAGACCCGCGCAACGACTTGATTAAACGGGCCAGACGAGTCTCCGCCTGGCGGGCTTGCGAAATCAAGAACGTGTGCACATTGTTGCGGCAGTTCATCTATTGACCAGGAGAGCGAGCGGGCGGTCTTTGTTCCAAAAGCTACGCGCGCTCGAGAGTCCCATTGTACGCAGGCCGGACCATTGGGGCGCTCTCGCATTCGCGGTTGACTTTTGCTTATGGCCCGCGTGTATTTTAGATTAGAACAATGTGCTCCGTCGCGCATAGTTTATATTTCAACGTTTAGCCTCGTCTAAGCGCGATACCTACCCTCTTTCAGCTAAACACCCGGGGGAGTAAGAGCCGAAGGCAGTTGGGGATGTTTTTTTTTTATCGACGCTCTCGGGGGGCTGAGTATGACATTAGAAAAAATAAAAACCTACGGGTTGACGTGATATATTTTAAATTTTAACTACGATAAATAATTAATTCGAAATTCAAGATAAAATTTTGATAAAAATTAAAATTTCGTCAAATCGCATTATTTTTTTCTCTAATCTAATTGATTAATTTAGCTCACCATTGTTACAAATCTTTACTGATTATCGCTTTCTTTCTCTCTCTCTCCCTCTCTCTCGGCACATGCATCCGCAAAATGATTCATTTATGAATTGTACTAAAAAAAGAAAAAAAACGTCGAAATACCGAACAGCAGTCAAAGAGAATTGGAGTTCGATAAGGGGTCGACTGAAAATACACTTATCACGCCGCGAACGTACCGGGCGTGCTATTTCCAACTTGAAAATTGGCAAGATAAATTTATAGCCGATACGAGCGACGACAACTTGCCGTTTAAAGTTTCACGTCTTTATTGCTTTCTCAAGTTCTCGCGTACACATTGTTTTTCATACCTGGCCAGCCTTTTTTTCCGGCTTTGACCTCCGGCGAATGATTTTCATCGAAAGCTTTTCTTTTCGCGTTATCAATCCACACGCGCCGATGACCGACGATTAAAGATAAATCGAAATATAAAAATGGACAACTTTACTCTCTCGAGGAAAGTCGACGTGCGCTGATCAAACGTACAAAATTAATAAAACACACATATCGTTAAAAGCCTCTCGCAAATAAACATCGCCTCTTACTAATTTAATAAGCTTCGTTCGCTCGACGTGTCCGTTAAATTAACAAAAGCTCGCCGTCAAGCCGTTCCCTCCTGCTGCTACACACATCCGCATAAATAAATACACAAGTGACCAAAGTCTCTGGCGCCTCGCGACAACAATCGATTTTCCTATATATACAACAAGAGCCGAGAATCGGCCTGGACTGTTCCGAAAATGAGCAGGCGAGCGTTACCCGCCGCGTCTACTCGGTCTAGCGGGTGAAATTATCGAGCGAACAATATAAATGTCCCGGAGCGACTTGCTTAATTCCAGACTCGCGATTGTCCCGGCCTTCTTCTTTTTATAGCTGACAATTATCGCGTTCGCGCCTCCAACAGCTTGTGTCTGTCTGCCTGTGTGTTCATGGGGCCGATGAAAAGACGAGGTTGTAAAAAAATAAAGGCTTCCCTATTCGCTTTAGAAAATACCCCTTGGGGATATCAAGCTTTTACGTACCGGTGGATCTCCGTAATTGCAACACGGCCGTTATTCCCCCCGGTGGATTCTTATGATTTATACGCTAATGTTTTTCTTATCTAGAAATTTCAAGGTCCAAGACTGAGCAGCGGACGCTAATGTACTTTTTTTACGATATATTTTTCCAGTCGTACGAAAATATATTAATTTGCAAGTACATAAACTTTTTGTGGAAAATAATAATAATAAAAAAAAGTTTACTTGACGCTGGAAGCGCACAAGGTGAACATCAAATTTTTTTATTGTACACCTTTTTATTACGCGAGATAAGAATAATGAAGACACAGCTCTATTACCGGCGCGTTCATCAGGACTTTTGAGACGCGACGGTTGCGTAAACGCCATAAAAAAACTTGTTGTTCGTCTGCTCATAAGCGGCTGATCTTTAAACATTAATAGAAATTTCAAGCAAATGAATATTTTAAGTATAAAACACTTGGAAAAAGTCACATTACGAATATTACGTCTTCCATGGGAGAAAATAACAGTCGTTGCATTCGAGACGCTTACGCGAATAATAATGATTGTGTGCACAAGCTAATGATAAAGTGGACATTAGTCATTGATATGCCAAGTCCGCGGGCGGTGTATAAGCAGAAACACGGTAATAACGTACGCGCGACGGCTCGTTAGCCACGCCGCGTTTTTATTGCGCATACTTGTATACGCATCTTGGCGTTTTCACCGAGAACAAGCGGCTTTTGTGTACAAACACGAAATTCGTGCTTTCCGCGTGCGGAAATGAATTTTTTTTCACGCTTTTCGTTTGTTCCTCGAGGCTCTCGCTTCCAATTAGATTTTCAACGGCTCGTCTGCATGAAAAATAACGATTACAGGCGTCCGGTTAAATGAAAAAAAAAAGTTGGTGTACGTAATCACCGCTGAAAATCTTGATCTCCTTGATTATCAGTTAACCTCGATTAGCCTGAATAATCAAGCGTGATGAGCTTCGCTACCCAGATCGATTCGCGTTAAAATAACGAAGTTTTTTACTTTAATTTTAAATCCGCGCCTTTAAAGCTTTGCAATTAATTCTGATTATCAATTTCACGAAAATCACACCCGTCTCGCAAATATTTATTTTCGCCAATCGAGGGATATAGAAAAATGGCGAGAAAAATGAGTCGTGTAAATATTGCTGCTGACGGCAAACTAAAGGGAGTCCATTCATTAAAAAAAAAAAAAGAAGCACAAGCCACGCAGCTGTGCAGCACCTCATTAGCAGCCCCCCGATGAACGATGATAATGACGTTAACAAATTCTAATCTATAAATCACGCCTTCCGTCCGATTAAGCGAGGAAATGCTGCAACAGTTGTCATTAACCAAAAGCTCTCTGTCACTTATTTTAAAAATTTGAAAAAATAAAAAGCTACGTTTTTATTGTAATTCAAGCAGTATTCGTTATACGAAGAAAAAGATCCTATATGCAAGCAGGCGCATTATAATCGGCGAGTAAACAAAATGCAAATGCGAGCATATCTGCCAGGCTTTTAACCCATTTCTTCTTTCGTTCCAAGTAGCAAATCACAATGTCAGATTTAATATAGCTGGAATTACCAGACGGAAATTTGCATCTCGTTTCGTTCTTGCGAGCCGGACTGACGCGAACGGCTTTTTTTATTTTCGTGCTTCGTGTATACACACCAGCGAAATCCCTATGGACCGAAACAAATAATGTTTCTTCTACATCTGATTTCGCGACGTGAAGCTTCGTCTATTTTTGGGTCTCGATTACACTCGTTTGATAATTATACTAGACCATTCGAGACGTGTACTTTTTTTTTCATGATAGCATTGTAAAGTACCTAATCACTGTGCACGGAATAAGTATAGACATAGCAATAATCCTTATCTGCCGATTACGAGTTTGTTGAGCTCGATTATAAACGTTGTTACGTCTTTGAGCTGTAAAAAAATTATTCAACTCTCGATAAAGCAATAAATCGCTCGAAGCATATAGTTACAACACACACACACACACTCGCAACTATCCTACATTGAAAATATTTTTGAAATCATTGGCTGTCGTCGGATAAGCCTTAGAGGCGACGACAAAATAATTAATTTTCAAATCTGCTTCTCTTCAGTGGCCCGAGTTTCGTTAATCAGACTTGGGTAACAAAAGAACAAAAAATTGAAGAGATTGGGTGTAAGGGGGTTTGATTCAGAGGTAAAAAAAAAAAGAAGAAGAGTGACGAAACTTCCGGCTGGCGAAATTGCAGCTCGCGCGTGCGGTTGATCCGAAGCACCACAGGTATAGGATCGGGCGTCGATATTACGCCTCTGGCTTTTGATGAACGGGCTGAAATCCCAAAAATGCAGGAGACAGAGAAAGTCCCGGGGCAGCCGGTACATAAGTCGATAAAGCCTCGCGCGCGAAATAAAAGAGGGAAATTCAAGTGCTCTCCCTCGCTCTCGGGCAGCGGGAGGGGGGGGGGTGCTGCGGGAGGGAATAATGAAAAATTCAGCGGACCGAGCGGTGAGCTAGCATCGTCAGCGAAGACTTTTCATCCCGACTGCTCGATTAACTTTTCAGGCGCTTCCTCGTTCGTGTGTTGCCGGATGAACATGCAGACTCGCCTGATTCTGGGACTTGTTGGAGTTGCCTCGTTCTCCCGCCACTATACGCGAATACCCATTACGTGCGCGAGTAGTTGGATTTTTGAAAAAGGAAAAAAAAGAAGGGACTATAGCGAGGCAAGTTGTCCAAGCTGACACGCGCCCACCGCTTGTTGTTTCACACTTTCCAGGCAAATTCGTTTTTCTCATACGAGCCAAGGGGTTATCGATATTGCCCAAGCAAAAGTTTTGCGCGTCGCGCGGGAGAGGCCGGTGATGTACGTACAAGCTAAATTTACGGTAATACTTTTTTCACCTTCGGCCCCTGAAGTTTTCCAAGGCCCCTCCTGAGAATTTGCACTCTAGCTTTAACCGAAAGCCAACGCTGGAAAAAAAAGCAAAGTCCACCGGGGGGGTGTCGATCGAGTTGAAGCTTTGCTAACCGAAATCCAATGAAGCTCGTCAGCAGGCCAAAGAATCAGGAAGGGAAGGGTATAGTAGAAAGCTCCGTTGGAACAAAAAAAAAAAACGATCCCCGCACCGTTCGGGTTTCAATATATGCTGAAAGTGTAAGAGGGGCGAGAGGGTAGCCTGGCAAAACGCAGCCGAAAACAGGACACGCCGCAAAGAGGGTGAAGCGGAGCAAGAGGAGGAGGGTGAGGAGGATCGCAGTGGGGTAGCAAGAGCCTCGGGGGGAGGGTGGGAGAGGCTTGCATGCGGAAAGACAGAGGGGTATACACACAGAGGCCGCAAAAGAGCAAGCGCTGCAGCCGGCGGCGGGTAGAGAGAGAGAAAGAGAGGTCTAGGCATCGGCGCCCCTCGCTTACTACACGCATATAGAGCGCAGGCGCCGCGAGCCAGTGCGGCGGCGGCGGTGGCTGCGGGCAAACCGCGCTCTCTGCTGCCCCCGCGACCATCCGAGAGCCAGTACGCTCGAGGTGACTCGCCTCGACGGACGCGCGACTATCGGTACTCGCGGCTCTGCTGCACATGTACGTTTATGAGGGAGAGAGCCTAGTATCGTCCGCTAGACCCGCACGTGCTCTCGTTCTCTGCCCGGGCTGCGCTTGTTCCTTGCTTCGGAGTTTCGTTGCGACCGACGGAGCCGGAGTGCCGGTTCAAAGTTCGCCCTTCTTTCCCAGCCCTCGATCCCCCTCTCCCTTCAAGCGGGCTTTTGTTAATCGAGTACACGGTGTCTCTGGAGGAAAGCCCGCTTTCTGGGAGAGTCGGAGCAGGGGACTGGCGGCGTGCGCTTTATGCAGGCCCTCGCGTGTGAGACACTCGGCTAAGTGATTGCCGATGAATTTGGCCGATTTGGAAATTGCGCTCATTCATGAAAGTGATTCTGATTAGAGGTGAGAGACGCGTACGATTTGCTCTTATAATTTCCTCTCTTACGTGCTTTCTCTCTCGGGTGTCTTTTTTTTCTCGGTTGAGTAACAAATTGCTGATAGTTGTTATCGTGAGATAAAACAAAAATCGTTCCGGCAAAGTACGAGTCTACGGAGGAGTGGTTTTTGGGAGGAGAAAATTAATTTATAATCTGGTAAAAAGGTCGATGATAACGCGATATTCTCGCGTCGGAAGAAACTTTGTCGGAATGGAATAATGATGCAACTTGGGCCAAAGGAAAATTGCGAAGCTCTTGCCTTTGTGCGTCAGGAAAATTCGTGGAGTCGTTTGAAAACGATCGGGAAATTATCTTAACAACTTTCTGTTTTGCTCCTATAGTTTTGACTTTGAGTTAAAAGTTAGGGGGCGCGAACAAAAAAAAATATCGACGCTCGTATATAAAAGAAATATTGATATTTTCGCGGGAAACAATAGTTTGTTGAAAAACCAGCAGTGCCGTTAAAAATACAAGAAAATATAACGAATTGATTTATATCGGCTGCAGTCGCCATTTATGCCATGAATAAATAAACGGACCGAATGATCAAACGAAATTTTCTTCCGCGTTATGAATATTACTTTGGATTTCAATAAAATATCTATAAAATTTGTTTCAAATTCCGACGGAATTGCCATTTGTTTATTTTTATCAATACCATCTGATTTGGATATTTTCATTTTTTTTTTATCATATTGCAAACTTTTTATCTTTTTTACCAATTAATCAAGTGATTTTTTTTTTTGGTAATTAACTGAAAATTAGTTACGTAACTCTAATTACCTGAATGATCGATTACGGCTTTTATCAAACCAATATTAAAGTTAGAGTTCCCGATACTTTTAGAAAAATTTCGCAGAGAATATCGTGACCTGCGACGTTTAAAAAAAGAAAAAATTATAATATAAACAACAAAATGTTGAATAAAAGTATAGTACAATTTATGAACCTTCGACGACCTTCCGCAACTTCAGACGAGCTATTCTCACGACCAGGTTTTTTTTTCGAATCGATGAATGAAATTTTTTTTTTTTTTTAAGAAACCTAAATTTAGAATTTGCCCCGATCGTACAACATTACGTGTTCTGTTTTTCACTGCCATTGTCTATACCATCGATTCATTTACAAAAATAAATGAAAAAAAGCTCCTTCATCGCGATAGTAAACGCTTTCCCTCTAGAGAGCACATAACCGAATCATCGTTTGCAACAATCCCAAAATTCCCAAAGGCCACTGGACAAAAATGCAATCAGTCCGTTCGGCAAAAAAAAAAAAAATGAAAAACAAGTGTCGAGGAATGATCATCCCTTGATTGGGGCTTAGCCCCATTGCCGAGATTTTGCGGGAATCTCATTAGTCTGTCACAGGCGGATTTTCGTGATTAAAAGTTCCGCCGAGATATAGGCAGGGGGGGGGGTAGGGGGAGAAGTGTGTGCGGGTAATGAGCTCTCGGCTACTCTCCTCCTCTGGGGAGCCGACGAGAGTCCTCATTGACAAAGAGCTCATTGTTACGCGTCGGAGGCTCGGCCGACTAATCGATTTCGATGCCGCAGTTCCTTTAAGGCTCTCCATCCCACGGATAGAGAGAAAGAGGGGGGAACTCTTTGCGGAAGGACGCCCGCCAGATAAGGCTCAGGGATGTTCGACTTATCTTATTCATTACTCGATAGGGGCATTACGGAATGATGTAATTCAACGAGCCCTCCTCCGCCTCTCGATAAAGTACCAATGCCTGGCGTTATGTCTTTTTTTTTTATTAAATGGTGATGGAGGAGGGATAGATATATAGACGCGCTATCGATTATCGGGCCCGCGATATATGTGTGGGTGTTGTATGCAAAGTGACAAATGGAAGGTGCGCTGCAGAGGTGAGTGACGGGGAGTACATACACGTATCGAGTACATAAGCGCGATTATTTGTTGCGCAAGCCCAAGACACGCGTCCTATACGCTTAAATATTACTTGAAATTTCTTCCACCTGACCGATGCTCTCTCGAGTTTCGTCGAAAGTCCAAGTAGCGGACGTTGCTAAAATTGTTAACCGGCTGCGGCTCTCGGATTACACGCGGAGCTATTATTTCTCGTTAGAACAACGCAAGTTAAAAGCCACTGCTGCTGTCGCACGCTAATTTCGAAATGTAAAAATAAAACGGTCTTTCTTTCGCCCCTCCGGTCGCGCGCTCGTTTCGAGCACGTTTTCGTTTACACGCTCAAAGCGCCCCCGCCCCCCCGTCTCTCATGTAAATTTCAACCGGTGAGCTATTAGCCGAGAACACGACGCTGATTCGACGTTTTGGTATTTGGAAAAAGTATTATGCAATTCGTTGGGATTTCTAGGAAAGCGACAAATAACGCGCGACTACAATCATCCTTTAAATCCTCCTTCGCGTATGCGCTGGGGTAAGGAATAGGGGTAATGGCAAAATTGATATCGAATCCCGGAGAGATGCAATCGGGTCGAAAAGCGTTATAGCCTTAGCGTCGCCCGTTATAGCGAACTCGCTCTCTCGCGAAATTTGCGCATATATACAAAAAATGAAATGCGGTCCGAGCAAACTTTTATAGCTGCCTCGACGTTGTCTAAATATTTAGGCTCTTATTTATGCGCGCGCTGACGACGAGCAAGAGACTAATCGATTTTGCGGCACTCAGAAGTGAGAGCCAAGAAAGAAATGAGCTTACGAGAGACGCGCAGACGCTACTGCTCGCGAGACGAGACGAGAGCACTTAGGGACTCGATTAGCTTGCTAATTACGGAGAATTAACGTTTATGGCTGTCTGATCCTCCCGGCTGATATGTATATAGTAGAGGCTCGGTTAACGATTATACTGATAAGCGGGCATAAGGGCCTGCGTTAAAAGCTCGTTACAATCGGATTTTTGACGAGTAAAAAAAATCGGCTGGGTTATAATATGTGAAAGAAGCATTTTTTGAAATATTCAACAGGTTTAATTATTTAAGGGTAGAACGTGTAGCCGATGTCATAGTTGCATTATTAATTAGATATATAAAGTTCTTAGCGCGAAGGCTTATTAAATTTTTATGTTAATCAGCAATCGATGCTCAGCTTTGTAAGCACCTTGACTCACAGGAAAGACTCTCTCTCTCTCTCTTTAGTTAAATTTATTCCGCGAGAAAATTTAGAAGAGCTAAGTTCGTTTTAGCAGAAAGTCCATTTTAATAACCCCATTAGCTCTGCAATCAGGAAGAAACGTTAAAGTGATTTTGTATTTTTTAAACGCGTCTAGCGTAAAAAATATTTTCCAACTATCGAAAAATGCTAAGAATAAAAACTTTATCTCACTATCAAACTATAATCAAAGCTTCGTTCGATATTCCATTATCCACTGTGACTAACGCGTCGGGCGATACAATTCAAGCGTTCCCCCCCCCCCCCAAAAAAAAGCGCCGCTGCATTACTAAATTACAAACTGTCATTCGATAATAAAAATCGCAACAATCACGAGAGTCTGTTTTTAAAAAACGCTTTTTACATTAGCGTAGCCTTTTAAAAAAGCAAGCAGCAGCGGAATGTCGCGTCTGAGGGTGAGGTGGGGGGTGGAATGGCTGAATCGTGGGTGGAAATTAATTGCCGTGACATTTTCATTCGAGTCGCGGTGCCACGTGTACTCTTCTCCCCTTTAGCGCGCTGGAAGAACAAAGCCGCGTGCTTCACCGCTTTTATTATAATTGCCAGCGTTTCTTTGTAGCCAAGCGTATACCAGCAGCAGCGTCAACCCCCGAGAGAGAGAGAGAGAGAGAGAGAGAGAGAGAGAGAGAGAGAGAGAGAGCTTGCTGCTGTATACGAATTACATTCGGTTTCTATATCTCAGAGCTGAAGGGGGAGGATTCCTCAGCTCCTCCCCCAATTAAATCATTTCACGGAGGTAAGGCTTGAATTGCTTTTGAGCGATCACGCGAAATGGAGAATATTCAAACTTATACAGACTCGGAGTACAGCAGTCGAAGCGAAATAATTTTGAGGTAAACGTCTCTCGTTTATCTCCGCTCAATCTTCGGCTATGCACGCCGGCTTGTTGTTTAATAACGTTAAAGGAAAAAAAAAAGAAGCGTAGAAAAAAAAAGAGGCGTTGGAGGGAAAAAGTTTGGAATTGCGGACTCTTTCGCGTGCATACACGGCGTATATCGTTGAAACTTGCCAGGTGCGCTTGCGGTAATGGCGGGCGCGGAAGCCCTGCGCATAACAGCCTCATGAAAATTGAAATTGGTTCGCGCTTGGTATACACGAGCGCGCAGCCTTCCTCCCCCGGGAAAGCGTAAAAGCAGCGTACAGCATAGCGCGAACAATGTTGTTTATTGTTGGGCAGCAGTTAATGGCAACAAAAATCTGCCGACAAATTCAGCGCTTATAGACCCGCAGCAGCCGGGGTCTATACGTTGTCCTCCTCCCCCCCCCCCCATTAAATACTCATTCTCACTTAGCCGATGACGCAGATGCTCCCTCCTCGCGGGCTTTTTAATCGGCTCGAATTGCAAATTTCGCGAGCTGCAATTGCCGAGTCTGATTGCCGCCACGATCAGGCGAGAGGAAGTTACAGACAGTCCCGGGGGTTGATCGTACACGCGAAAGCAGACGGCTGAGAAACGGTCGGAAGGTTGAGCGTCGCCCAATGGAAAAGAGAAGGGTGGCCTGGGGACTGAGGAGGGTGAGCCAAGCAATGCATTATACATGCGCGCGAGAGAGGGATCGCTTTCCTCTCTCTCTTTTTCTCGGCAGTCCCGCGCAGGCAGCTGCTCGAGGGGAAGAGGTCTCTCGAGAAGGAAACGCCATCGAGAGGCCCGGAGAGGAGATAAGCAGCGAGGGAGAATTTCATTACGCGAATCGCTTGCGCTACCCTCGCCCCGCCACCTTTTTATTCTTTTTCTCTTTTTTAGTCCCTCTTCTCATGCCTTTTCCCGCGACCTCCAATGGATGGGTTAGATGGATGCGGCACGACGTTTAATGCGCCTGCCGCGCACTTGACGCCGATATCGCCCCTTCGAATTTCATCGAGTATCGATTGTTTGTTTTTTTTTTTGTTTTTTCTCGATGATTTATTTGTTGGATTATTTTGAAGTAGGGCGCCAATTGGTTTGGCGCTTATTGATAAGAATAAGAGAGCCCCTCAGAGCTGCTGCGGGGGGAAACGGTTTCGCGACCAGAACGCTATCTCAACAGCCCGAGTTTCCGACAAAGTCCAGTTAACGTTTGTCCGCGATAATCTGACCTACGGCAAGACAACTCAGGCAAGCGAGAGAGAGAGAGAGAGAGAGAGAGAGAGAGAGAGAACTGCAGACTGACCTATACAAGAGAGTATTCGTATCGGAAGTATTTTCGGAAGAGCCAAGTGTATCCGGTCAGTGATGCTGTTACACAGACACATGCAATTTGCTGGACCAACCTCCAAACATTCAGACGGCCGCTTTAAGGATGTTCCCCCTTCTCTGTTCTTGAGCTTTCTACTTTTTCTTCTTCAACTACAGCTACTCTCGTTTCTCTCGCTTTGCTTTTTTTGTTTACATTTTTTTTCTTCAAAGACTTAGTTTTCCATATCACGCAGAGTCTTTCCGGTATGAAGTAGGATGGATATATCGTATTCGAATATCTCTATTGTTACTGCTTCCTTCAACTGATAAATTCAAGTAATCTAACCTAAAAACAATTGCGACGACCATCAAACCGCGAACTTGTCAGTGTTACAGAAACAACGTATTAGTATACAAGAACAAAGGTCATGTACTTACGCGCAGCACTCAGCCAACAATCTCGCAATCTCAGCGTCGATCTCCCCGGTATGTGTGTGCTCGGAGCATTCTCAAAGCGCTTCCACGAAATCGCTATATCAGCGCAGCAGCGTCTTAGAATTCGAGAGCGGCTCTCCTGTTACGGGATCCAAAAATCCGATCGGCGTGTCTCTGCAGTGCTCTTATCGTCTCCTTTAGCTCTCGATGCAAACCGATACCTATTATCTCTTGGCTCTCTCCAAGCGGCCCCCGGTTTGAAGAGCGACGTTGCCTCACCTAACCTCACAAACGCGTCTTATCCGTGTTGCAGGTCGCTCGCGATCACAGAGCATCACTTGGACTCATCAGCAGCAGGAGCAGTCCAGCGGCAGGCGCAGTCGTTGGTGGGCCGACGGAGGAGTAATCTCGGCGGAAGAAACAAAGGAGCCAGTGGCCGCCGGGGCGCTGGACTATGCGTCCCGGCGAGAGAGCAGTTACCGCAGCGCCGCCGAGCAGTAGCTTAGCCGTCGGGATGCCGCTGCCTCCGCCGTTATCCTCGTCGTCGTCGTCGTTGGACATCAACCGGCCCTCCGCTCCAGCTGGAGCCGAGCTCGGCCGTCAAGTGGAGGTTGACCGTTGCTGCTGCTGCTGCTACTCGGGCCTCGCCAGCCGGCCGGAGGACTGCAGGCGAACGTGATCGTCAGTGGCGGCGAGGTTAGCTGCGAAGACAGAGGCTAATCGCCATGCCCGGGATCGTCGTGTTCAGGAGGCGCTGGAGCGTCGGCAGCGACGACCTCGTCGTACCCGGGGCCCTCCTCTTCCTACTTCATCTCGCCTGGTAAGTCGACCTTTCATCTGTTTGTTTACCAAGCATATATCTCTGATTGATCCGCTTCTTTGAAAAGCAAGACAATAAGTGAGCGGAAAGATTAGGGAAAGAGGACACAGACCACTCGGCCGAAACCTTAGCGATAAGGTTTATATAGAATATACGTCTAAAAAGCTTCGGCTCAACGAGAGCGCCAACGTCTCTTTCTCAACGGCAGTCCTTTTGTTTTATCGACTCTTTTATCGCTCTGTGTATGCTCAAGTAATCGAGGCTCTTTCCATCCAGAAATTTCCTTCCACTTTAACGCCGCATTACTCGTCCGCGCTCGCATTTCAAACACTTTGTCCATTAAAGCGTAGTCTTTAGAAAAATAAAGTTGAACGGCCGGGGGGGGGGGGGGTAAGAGGAGCGAGAGATCAAAAAGCATGTGACGTGGAGGATGGATAAAACCGCGACGACGCAGGCTCGTCCTCTATCTAAATCCTTGCGCGAGCTCAGACAGAAAGGAGCTTGCGGCTGCGAGGCTGGAGTGCGTTTTTAAATGTAAAGCGCGCGAGACTCTCCAGAGTCCCATTACAAGCCGTCGTCGTGCCATTTGTCTGTTCCCACCGCGTCATACATCAAAACACCATGCTTTTCCGCCGTCTATTTCCCCCCCTCTCCTCCGGCCCCAGGACATCTTGTATCTTTTTATTTTTCTTTCTTTGTTATGTATACTCGCGACTCTACAAGTTTTTCAGCTTTTGTTTCCCTTTTTTTCTTTGTTTTTATGTTATTTTAGAGATGACATTTTTTTCTACAATTTTTTTTCCCTTTTGTTGCAATTGCATTCAAATTTTCCGCGAAAGAACGAAGCGCTTCTGCAGGCGTGGACAAGAGATATTGCATTTCATTAAAATTCCTCTTCTTTGTCCTGAGAATTGAGAAATAAGAGAAAGACGGAGGCGCTCTTGATTCGCATTACTGAACGGCGATAATTCGCCAAAATTACTCCAATAAATTCTGTTCGGCGATATATGTATATAGATCCATTTAAAATTTTAGCCCGTCAAAGCATTCCGCTATTATTTCGTTAAAAAAAACAATCGAAATGCGATTGGGCATTTGCATATAAAACACTCTGCAACCCCTTCCTTTTTCATACCAAACTTCGCAAAGTAAAAATGTGTCGTTAATACTTTGAGCCGGAGAGCCCGGTAGCAAGCGCTAAAATGCAAAAGGCTCAATATACGACGCGCAGCTTAACCGCCGGAAAATGACTTATTTGTTTTTCCACTTATCCCCGGCAATAACAAACAAGTGGCCCTTCTCTTTTACCCAACGTAACTTATCGAAATAGCATTGAAAAAAGAAGCAAACTGCAAAATTACGAGCTTTCGCCTTTGCTCGATATTACGTACTCGTCTTTTCCATTATCCCCAGGGTACTCCCATGAAAACAGAGTAGCCCCAGCGATCTAATCGACATCAAACTAACGCGTCAGTTCTCGAATGCATTTTTCCCCTCTAAAAAAAAAAAAAAGTGTCCTTTTTTTATTCAATCTACGTCCCGATCACTTACTTCAACCGCAGTAGCACACCTGCCCAGCCATATTATAGACCTGGTTTAGCAAACGAGCAACTCGATTCTGCGAGGATCTCGCGGGTCAACGACTATACGCGCGAACAAAGGATCGACACGGCCAGCCGGGCGCTATTTAGAGCGTGAAGAATGCGACTATCCCGAAATAATGCCGTTTCCGTCCTTTGTCTGCCCCCCTCCCTGCTCCTCCTTCTTGGGCCACTTCGTTTACGATCCAGGTGCGAACGGATTCGCCACGGAAAAAAGAAGTTCCTATTAGGGGGGAGCGGAACTTTATTTCAAAGCGATCAAGCCCAGCTTTCCTGCTACTGCTGTTTGATCGAATCCCCCGTAAGCACGGCTTTTAGCGAGTCTGCCTCGGTGTGTACGCAGAGCAGCTGTAAAGCGCCCGATCATTAGGAGCCCCTTGGGAATAACAAACGGCTCTCTCTCTCTCCCTAGAAAGAACAACTTCGTTCTAAATTGAGCTTTAAAAAAAGAACGAGTGCCGGAAATACTGCGCGAGTCCGCGTAACGAGCGGCTTTAAAACCAAAATATTTTTTTTTTTCAAATCACTCGGGTGTAAGCTCGAGTCGGCGTGAAATTTCACACCGGTCGTCTCTCTCTCTCTCTCTCTCTCTCTCTCTCTCTCTCTCTCGCGTGTTGTCGTAAACTTTGAGTATTTTTACGATATCAATCTGTCACGAGGCATCTCGAAATCCAATTGCATATTCTGAGCTTGAAAAAGCTCTCGAGGTATATAGCGAGAGGAGAGAGAAAGCCGAGATGAAGGCTCTGGGGGCATAAACAACATTACCGAGCTGGGTATTTTGCGATATTCATATACGAGCGTCAGAGCAGCGGTTGTGGCAAAAGCTACTGCGCTCTGGCAAGCCGCGCTGCAGCAGCAGCAGAGAGAGCTTTGCGTATATATGTATTCCAGCCGCGAATTTGATTTAAACATCGGGCAAAGCTAGCCATCCGAAACTGGAACGTTTGTTGATTTGGTCTTCGTGTGTTCTTGGATAACGAATTTCCACATAGCGATTGGTTATTTTCTCTTTTTCCCTCTCCTTTCTTTTTCTCTCTTTTCGTCTCTCTTTTGACGAATCGTTTGTACAGAGAATTCAAATCAAGTGCTCGTACGTATGTATAGGGCGTTGAAGGTGGACGAGCTAATTGTCGCATAAATAGTTTCCCGCTTCGTTTTTCTCGTCGAGCGAGGAATATTAAATTTACAACGTCATTTGCTTTATTAAGCATTCATGAGCCTCCCGGAGTCTCGGGCTCGCGCGCGCAAGAAGCGCGCGAGTCGCGCTCTCAAGTTTTAGTAATTTAAATTTCAGAAATTTATCAACTTTCCGGGCGTTTTGTCGGAAATTCAGCGGGCGCGATATCTCGATCGTTTTGAATAAATTTCATTCGCGCATTGTTTCATGCGGACACACGCGAGGCGCCTGCTAATCTTTTGTCTTCCTTAACCGCACACCATTTACGAACATCTCGTTTAATTCGTTGACGTTAATTTAATATTGTTAAATTCGAAAAACGTAAGTTTGTCGAGGGAAAGGCGAGTAATGCTTGTAACAGAGTCGTTGTTCAACCGGTTTACGTTCGCCGTGCTTGACAAGCACGCGACGTTGCAATGTAAACAGACGACATGCCCCCCTACACTTGGCAGTGCATAAATCGATAGACGTACACTGAGAAAAGTGTTATAATAAAAAATAATAAAAAAATAACAAAAATTACTATTTTTTTTAGAAAGGCGAAGATCTAGTCATTTTGTCGCAG
>JAPYYQ010000596.1:0-111373 GCA_030522585.1 Anagyrus pseudococci | reverse complement strand
CTTAAAAACCTTCAAAACGTCGAGAAAACGCAAAATTACGGAATCGAAAATTTTCACCGTTACAAAGCTTTCTCTTTGAGAAAGCAAAAAGGGAAAAAATAGATAGGCATTTGCTCTTATTATAAACTTCCATTTTCTATTGAATATGATAAGGTAGATTGATATTACTACGGCTATACGCGTACAGGTACAAAGGATTTATATAACAATTTATTCCGTTATTATAAAAAAAAAATGTTTTATTTTTCCTTTTCTCGAAACAGGACGTCGGGGAAGAAGAAAAAAAGTATTATGAAAAAGTATTTGAGTAAAATATTTGATGCTTTTGTAAAGATAGGAGATTTTATTACCGGCCTTACGCCTGCATAATACCGCAGAGTTTCAGGTTTCACATACACCTGCATTAGGCATGTTAAGGCTTTTAAATTATTCCCCGCTTCTATGTACGTAGCCAATTTGTATCTTTTCTCCACTTCTCTTCATTTTTACAACTGCTGAAATATCTGTTATTAGTCGTAAGTACACGTACATAAATATTTAATGGAAAACTTGCCTTTTTAGCAAATACCTACGACCTTTTCTTCTTGCGCGCGCACGGACTTTGGGAGAGAAAGAGAGAGAGAGAGAAAAAAATGTTTTTTCAATTATAACATTTCACAAGTGAAACTCGCAAAGGAATTCAAATCTCAACTCACGATCGGAAAACTATAAACATCGCGGCTAAGTTATTAAAGGCAGAAAAGATAATTTCTCGGTATCGACGTCCTATAGCGGCATTAGTTCATCAACAACAATAGCACTGCGTGACATATGGTGAAATCAATCTCGTTCAAATATTTGTCCAACACGTCCGAGCATCATAATCCTCCGGTGCCCTGCCCGAAGTAGATAAGAAATCTGTAACAAGCCATATGTACGGATAGAGATACATATATATATGATTCGCCAGCTCACTCGGTCATCCGGAACAAACAAAAGCCGAGCAAAACGCCTCGGCCCCATAAAGCGCGCGCCGTAAAATTTATCAGGACAAACGCGTCCGATTTTAATTGGATCCCCTTTCCTCTCCCCCACCCTCTCTCTTTCTCTCTCTCTTTCTCCCTCGGATCTATGTGGAACGATACACGCTATAATTACGACCGGCTCCTTTTCTCGGACACATAGAGGCGCGCGATCGCGAGCATAGGCTCGGGCAAAACTAGCGCGTGTTTAAAATGCATTTAGCCATTTTTCCATCTATCCTCCTGCTCTCCGATCGTAATTCATTATTAATTACGCGCACGCTACGAACTAACAGATGAAAAAGTAAAATGAAAAAGATTGTTTAAAAAAAAACAACACTGCCGAACTACGCTGGTGTTGCCAGCGAGAAAAGCGGTTAAAGAGACGGGCGGAGAGATAGAGAGGGAAAATCCGTGTAACCTACTAACACGGTAAACACACCACCACTGTCCTCCGTCTTTATCGCTACTTGGATGAATATACACAAGTTTTGGACTTTCGACAAAGTTGCAAGATTGCACGTTTCGATCGTCGTGCTTCTTATACTAAGTGGCTCTCCTCCCGGCTTTTTCCTCATTTGTACTTCCCGCGAATCAGCCGGTAAGTGTCAATCGGATTTTTTCTCCCCCCCTTCGCGATCTCTCATATCCGTCACTTGAATAAAAATGAAAAAAAAAACCCTGTTAGGCTCGATTAGGCTATTAGCTTTTTTCTCCCTCCTTCGTCTTACGCCATATAGCGGACAATCCAGTCGGTGAAATATCTCGAGGCGTCAAAGTCGTGCCGTATCGGCCGATGGGCAAAAAAAAGTACGTCTTTTTTTTCTCTCTCTCTCTTCCGTCCGTCGATTTTCACGAAAATTAACATTCAACTATGGGGCAGAGAGCAGTGAAAGACGGTAATTTGCCGTTCTCGCTCGGCTACGACGAAAACGGGCAATTTCCAGGGGGGGGGGCAGGGGAAGGGGGACGAGTATTGCCTTTAGAATGTCCCTCGAGCCGAAAGCCACTTTTCACCCGGAAGAAGGTGGGAAAAAAAACGACGAATCGTTGAGTATTGCTCGAAAGGGAAAGAAAAAAAAAGAACGAATGCACGGATGGTATAGATGAGAGGGAGAGAGAGAGAGATGGGGTGTGAGAGGGGGAGAATAAAGACGTAGACGGCACGCGGATAAAGATGAAATCTGTTAACGATCAATCGGAATTTCTCTCCAGCCCTTGGGCTCTCGGGACGTGCCACTCTTTCTATCTACCGGGACGTACTGTTTTATCGCCCCCCCCCCTCTCTCTCTCGACCGTTCATCACTCTTTGTCTTTTTCTGTCCTTCTCTCGATTAAGCCTTATCGCGTAGCTCGGGAACTTCCAGGATGCGTTGGTACGGCTGATTTGAAAAGGCCATTAAAAAGCTTGCGCGCAGCGAGAACAAAGAAAAAAGGTCATTTAAACTTGTTTACGCTTGTACGTGTGTGTGTGTGTGTAGACGCGCGCGTGCATACGTTTGTAAAAACAAGCAAAGTCGTTAGCTTTTGTACACAGGTTTTGTGTTACACACCCGTTTCGATTCAGGCAAACTCTCTGCTGCAGCACGTGTTAGCATGTGTTCCATTAGATAGATATATATGTATACCGGCAGCTATCCTAATCACACATTCCGTGAGGCTCGATTAAGTTCTCGGCGCGAGTTATAAATCTCATTCACCCCTGCACCACAACCTAGCAACACATCTCCATCGGAAACCTTGAAACAGAAATTATGCAAACATGAGAGAGCTCTCTTTCTCTTTCTCGCGCAAAGTCAAAGCTCTCCATCAAACACCCAGGCACCTAAATTCACGCGAGTAATCTCCATAACAACCATCATCATCCCGCCCTCTTTTCTTAAACACTTCCAGCTTTCACAACTTGTCGCGTTGACATTTTTTCCCCCTCAACGCCTCTCCCTCTCCCCCCCCCCTATTCGTCAGCAAAAAAAGTCCCGTTCTTCGGTAAATTCTCGCACTTGCCGCGTCGGACAAAATGTCCAGAAGCGGTTACATCTAATCGACGCGAAAGTGCAATTACTTATATTCTTCAAGGAAGAGAAAAAGTTAAGGGGGAGAGGGAGGGCTCGAGGGAGAGAGCTTTTCCGCCGGAGGCACATATTCGGCTAAAGAAAAAGAGTAAGGCTTCTCTTAGCGCCTGCTGGACGATGAGCTCTCTCTCTCTCTCTCTCTCTCTCTCTCTCTCTCTCTCTCTCTCTTGCTCGGCGGCGCTTTCCACGGCAGCGGCGCGCTGTGGAGGCGCTCGATAAAGTCTGCACGCGATATATATCCCGGCTGTAGGGAGCCTCCCGGTCAACGCCTCGAGCGCTTATTACACACGTTAACCGAGCGCTCTCCTCTAAGCGCGTACGTACACGCGCATACTTGCTTTTACCTGATGCGAGAACGACCGGCTCGCACGACTCGCCTACCCACCCCTCTCTCTCTCTCTCTCTTTCTATGCCTGAGCTTTAATTTTCGTCCTAGACGAGGAAGGTCCTTTTTCCTTTTTTTTTTGCAATTGACAAATCGGCCTACCAAACGATGGAAGGGGACGTGGTTGGTAGAACTCGGTAGTTTACGAGCAGGTAGTTTTTGAAAGATGAAAATTAGTTAATTCGAGCAATTAACTGTTTTGTTGCGGCGAGCAACTTATTTTCAGCCTCGTTTTTACAATTGTTTCAATGTGTTTTTTAAAGGAAGAAACGAGAAAAAACAGTTAAAATCCGTCCGGATTTCGTTGTGTCACTGACAATGTAAACACAGTTATAATGACACACTTTAACGACGTGTGAATTATTAAATAACAGGCAGGCCTCATATTAGTTATGAAATTACTTAGAAATTGCTTTGGAATTATTATCAATCATTAAATATTATTAAAAAATAAGTTGCGATTTGTGCGATGGCTGTCTGTGCGCATATAACGCGTAGTAAGTGTCGGGGAAGCTCGTGTAACACTTTCGCGTAATATTATGCGACCTCGTTGAGGCGCTGGCAGTTGCGGAAACTCGCAAAATTTGCCAGCGAGAATTTCCCAAGAGCCGTGTAACGCAAGTCGTAATTGTAATAGACAAATAAAGGGAAAGAGAGCGAAAGTAATTTTTTTTACTCTCTCTCTTTTTTCAGTTTCTTTCGTTATGACGGCGACTCAAATTTTGCAAACTCCAAAAAAAAAGAAATTTTAATTTGCCACCGCTGGATAATTCGTGCTCGGAATAGTAAACTACCTTCGATTGTTGTCTGCCCTCCGCTGCAGCCCATAAACTTGGATACTCGTGACACCCCATTGTGACGAAACTTTCACTGCACCGAAGAAGAAGGGATAAAAAAAAAGGGGGAAATTAAATAGAGCGGCACGTCGTTTCATTAAAGTTTTTCTCATTCAAATGAGATTGTAATTAGTCGGGCACGCTTAAACGCACGCACTTTTTACCGTGGGTTGTCGAATCGGCCGAATGAAGAATCGACGTCCTCATTCAACCTTTAATCCCGCATAACACCAACGACGGCGATGAAAACTCTACCTGCCAACAGCAACAGAATCTCACACGTTTACTATTTACCAGTGCGATTGCAGGACCGAGAAGAGAATACCAAACAAAAAAGCGGAGGCATCAATCCAATAATTCACACGAGCGTACAACAGAGTAGCAGGATTGAATAAAAAGCTCATTGACGCTAGTCGTAAAAGCATCGTTAGAGAGCCAAATCGACTCTGAGGAATGCAATAGCCGGGAGTGTAGCTTGGACTACTACATTAATCCCAGGCATCCAAGGAGCAGAAGCAGTAGTATCAGCAGTAGCATCTCCTCGACAAATCAGCCGGACTTTTTGCTGTAGGCGAGGAGAGTAGGGTAGCATCAGGCTAGAGACTGTCCATGATAGTTATGACATCGCTCGCGGCTACAACATACACTTATCCACACACACACAGACCGATTTCCCTGAGGCCTATAGCGTCCGGAAGACACACAACAAGCCGTGTGCGCCGCGCAGTATCACGGCTCCTGGGAAAAGGAGTCGCCGAGCAACTGGCCTCCCGGGGCGTTAGCGATTACCAGCGGCGATCCCGTTTTCTTCAAGATCCTACCTACGCGAGATATCCGTGGACGATCCGGTTTCTCTCTCTCTCTCTCTCTCAAACTCTTGCGATCTTGGCTATAGCTACAGTAGCGGTAGCAATCTCTTCATTCTTGCCGCGCCATTTTCGTGCCCCCGAGCAGCCTCTCTCGTATCAGAAGAGCGTCCGATTCTTCGCAGCTGGATGTGCGAGCCGCGTAATGAGTCGGGGATGAAAGGATAGCCTCTCTCTAAGCGCCTTTGTTTCTGCCCTCCAGGCCTCCTCGCTTCTCGCGATTACAGCTCTCTCTCTCTCTTCTTCTCCTTTTCACGCTGCTCCCGATATATACATGCCGTGCTCAGCCCGGCGCTGCTTCCGTTTAATCTAGATCGCTATCGCCACGATGCGATTCTCCTTCCGCGATTAATAGAAAAGAGCCTCCCCCTCTCTCTCGGCTTACGCACTCTTGAATTAACTCGTTAACTTCGAGCTCCTCCCACCTCCCTCGTGAATCTCTTTATTTATCTTTCTTTTTTTTTACCTCTCTTTAGAACAGCGAACCTTTCGCAAATCGATGCGTATATAAATCGAGGATGAGAGCAGGGAGCCGCGGGGGAGACGTATCAATTAAGAGGCGCATCGGTAACTTCACAGTCTAGCGCGCCAAGCGCGTGTATATAATATATCTGCGCGGGCACGCACTCGGCAATTACACAGAGAGAGAGGGAGAGAAAGAGACGAGAGCGCAGCCGCGTGTGTCCCGTTAATCAAAGCAACGCAGCCGCGGAGGAAGAAGTAGAGAGAAAAAAAAATAAAGAACAGCAGGACATTTGAGTCGAGCAGCGAACGAATTCCCCCTTGGCAACGCGCGCGAAAGAAAGTGCGGGAATAAAAAAGCGTAAAAAAGTTAAGGATGCTAGAGGAGGAGGCGGCGGCGCAACGAACAAGAGACTGTGACTATCTACGGCCAGGATCGGCGGGCGCGGACGAGCGGGACGGGCCGAGTGCGCCTCGGCAATAAACTTGAAAAGGCGCAGCCACGCGCCGCCTAGGACTTGGAAGCTATAGCCTAGAGAGAAAGAGAGAGAGAGAGAGAGAGAGAGAGAGAGAGAGAGAGAGAGAGAGAGCCGAGTCGAGCGCAGCCAGCCGTGATTTTCATTCAGTTAGCTAACGAATATCACGCCACCCGGGGCGTTCGCACCTGCCCGTCTTCTATATCTACCTCCCCCTTCCCCCGCCTAGAGAGAGAGAGAGAGAAAGACTTTACGCCTGCTTCAGCCGTCGCTCCCGTTTTCCGCCCCTACCTCTTACACCGCAGCTCGTGCCTGGTCATTCTAACGAGACTATCTCTCCTCCTTCTTTGCTTCTGATAAACGGCCACTGTCAATTACTGCACCAGCCGACGCCGCCTCGGGATATTGTCCGGGGATGTGGATAAAGTGGTCTATAGGTAAACTGCGGAGTTTCGGGCGAATCATGCGGATGCCGATCAACTATTGACGTGCAGAAGGGGATTAAATTTTGCACGATGAGAACTTTAATGTTTCAGCTCGAGCGAGCCGATCGTTAGTATTCCGTATATACGCCGAGAGGATTTTATTGCTCTGCAGATTTTTGCGCTATTGTTATTTTTTTAGAGTCTGCGTACACTTGGCTACGTTTGTATGTATGTACGTTTTATATTTGATGGGAGTGAAATTCGAGAATGAGGCAAACTTGGCAGATTTTAATAATTCGATGGTGTATAACGCGGATTTTCCGTTCGCGGCTGGTTAGTAGTAAAAGACGAGTCTGGTAAGACAAGACCGCGCGCGCGTATAAATTTATGCGGTATTAAATAAAATTTAACGGCGATATAAATTTTTAAATCGATAAGATCGAAACACACACGCTCGGCTTAATATCTCGTTTAAAATATATACATATATAAGATACGTAAGCAAATTCAGGCGCTATCGATAAGAATGACGGCGGCTAGAGTTTCTACGTAAAAATGCATTAAAAGAGAAAATCGCCGCATTTTCACCCGTCCCCCCCCCCCCGCACCATTTTCTCCCGCAAGCGCATTTTCTATCAGTAAAAGAGAAAAAAAGTAAAAGTAAGAAAAAAAACAACGAAATAAAAAAATGTTGAAAAATATCTTAAAAATAGCAAATTCAACCGAATGACTAATGAAAAATGTCTCTAATAGTTTTTCTCTTTTTCTTGTGTTGCAGGTACGTATAGAGCCACTTCAGGTGGGGGTAAAACTCTCTAAAATCCCATTTTCCACTCTCTCATCCCGTGAGTGCTCTTTCTCTCTTCACGAGTAAGTAATCCATTTACTTCGGGGGGGCAATTAAAATTTACAACGCAATATCTGATAAACGATGTACTAAAATTAATGGCGCCGAGAGAGAGAGAGAGAGAGAGAGAGAGAGAGAGGGCATCAGTAACAGGGACGAGCAACGGCGAGTGTGCGGACACGTTTCAAGACCTGCTGCCGCGATACAAAATCTCGATTTCATTAGCTTCCTTTAATTTAATAAAACGCTTAGGCCCGAGAGCGCGCTCACCTCGCGCCTATACGTGTATATAAACCGCGACATCAATCATTTCTTCTTCCTTACCACGCTATATGTAGATATTTCAATTAAAATTCACGCCAACTTCTCTCTCTGCCTGGTTAAAAAAAAAAAATAAATAAATAAAGCTCGACCACGAGAGAACAATCCCACACTATGTACACCCATCGCGTCTCCCCCTCCCCTTCTGCTACTCAAAGCCCAAGCTCGAGTCGAGAGGGAGAGAATCGTGATGCTGCGCGTGCACCTGCAGCTGCGAATAGCTCGCTCGTTACCTAGAAAGCGTGACTCTCGTCGTCTCTCCTCAACCCTTCACCCAGCCTCCCCCCCCCCCTATTTCCCCTATTCCTTTTATCGAGCACACACACACACACACACCTACATAACACGCTTTTCTGGTTAACGGGTAATCCTCAAGCCTCACTCTCTTTCTCTCCCTCTCTTTGTGTATTGGTCTTAGCTGGTGAAATTGCTGGGGCTCTCTGTAATTGACGTTCCCTCTCTTACCTGCCTCGGAATCATTGCCGATTTATATTCCAGCAAGAGAGAAAGAGCATTGTAATGGAGGTAAAGGGGGGGGGGGAAGAACGTTCGAATTGTGTTCGCAATGCCCGCGCTTTTAACGGTAAACTTTATACACCGGCCTCCCGCTTCTTCTCCCACCGGCTCTCGTGTTAATAACGTTTCATTATAATACACTGCGAAAGAGCGAGAGGACCGCCCCAATCTCTATCTCCCTCTCTCGAATGCATTTTGCCGAGGTGAAATCAAATATTTTCCTTTTCTTTTCCAACGCCACGCGTTTCATTGTTCCGTAACGCTCGTTTGAGTTCGATCAGATACATATACACGTACGTATGCGCGAGAGAAAGAGAGGGAGAGATCCCGCGAAAAGAGCGCACGGATTTTAACAGCTATGGCCTATAGAGTTGTTGGCGGCTATGTGTGTGCGCGACGGTATAAGCGCAAACCACGGAGGGAAACACGCGGAAGAGAAAGAGAGAGAGAGGGCCGGTGAAAATAGAGACGCGGAAAAGATTGACGGGGCGTGATTGATGAGCTTGTTTGCGCGGCGACGGCTAGCTATCTCTCTCTCGTGTGGATTATGGAAAAGCGCGCGAGAGGAGGAAGCGGGAATGGTAATGTAATTTGCTCGTGAATTGCAACGGACGAGCTTTTTTAGATTTCGGTAAAGCCTGATGATCTTAACTGCCCTCCCCAGACCCAATAGAACCCAACCCTATACCTGCCTACGATATACCGAGGTAGCGCGATAGCTCTTTTTCCCCCACTGTCCTCTTAAATTTTCCGAGCTAACGAAGTCGTTAGGTTCCTCTAATTGACTTTCCATGCATTTAACATTGGCCAACAATCGGCATTCCGATCTTTCTGCGTTTATATGCACAGGCCCCCGCTCGTCTGCTCACCAGAGCGATCTCTTAACCCAGACTCCCTCTCTCCCTTCCTCTTCCTCTCTTACTTTAATGTTAGCTAAACTCAACGCTACCACGTTATATATGCAAATTAACCGTTTTATCGGTATCTATGCTAAAAAAAAAAGCATAATGATGGAACAGTGGAAGCAGTTTCCGAACGAAAATTCATTTGTAATTGGGGAAAATTGTGACCTCCCGCTATTTTAATGCGAGCTTCGATTTCTTGTATACGTAAGCCGGCTACCCGGTTAGCTTGTTGAACTGGTTAATGTTCAATAATAAATAGCCCGACGCCGCAAACTATATGCCCACGTGTTCTAGCGTTAACAATTTCAAGTCCTGAAAGTTAAAAAGTTTCTAGAGCATAGTTAGTTCGCTGACGAGGAAATTTCGCGGTGAACTTAGTTCTCAAAGTATACGAGATCCGCGGTTACAATATCTCCGCGCAGGCGGTATGAAACAGTGCGACGTTAATTGGTACTCGTGGACGATTTTTTTTTCGGTTCGGAAGAGCGAAAGTGCATTTATAAGCGACACAGGACGTTTCAGCCCGAGACTGTCTCTCGCAGCCTATAAGTACGTTCTAATTTTACGCGCCGCGGCAAATCAGTTTTTTTTTCTTCTTCCTCGAAACACAACGCGACAGCTCTGCAATTTACGCAGCTCGTTTTGCCATTAAATATTCCTTTTATTATTTTTTCACGTCGAAGGGAATTACACGAAATGCAGATTTATTAATACGCGCGTTTGAATTTTCTCGAAAAGTTGGCACAGTAGCCCATTAAAAGTTACCCCCCCCCCTCCCACACCGCGCGAGAGACGTTTCGCTAGGCTGACAAATTACATGCCTCGCAAGTGGACCACCAACTCCGCTAAATTACCATCCGCGCGAAACTCCCCCTGCCTCTCGGCGGCCGCCGCAAGTTTCTCAAAACTATCGCATTAAAAAGTTTATTACAAAACGATATTTTGCAAGCAGCCAGCAGCGCGCTCTCCGCTACAGCAACAAAAGCGTCAAAATAAAAGAATGAAAGAAAAAGAAAAATAGAGCCGTGTTGCAGTTGCATCAAAAGCCGATGTGTATAGAGGCTCAATGAACTCTCCGACAACGCGGAACTTCCGATCATCGATGCATCAGCAGAAGCAGCTGCGATCGCTTACACACAGTAACTCCCATTCACGAGCAAAGACCGTCGGCTTTTCGATTATTTTAATTGCCGCCTGTTTAAAGCTCTCTCCCTCCCTCTTTCTCTCGCACACACACTCACACTCTCTCCCGGAAAAAGGGAGAAAACATCGGGAGAGCCGGACAAAGCCCAGCCCTGTGCATTCAGCGCGCATAAGCGCTGGCTTTGTACAACTGCGCCAAGCTTTCGCGCTTTTTGCCCTCCTCGCACTTGTGCGCTCGCTCGCGCGTTCTTTGTTTATCTATCGGCGCGCTCGCTGAATTAGCCGTAGCAATTGCTGCTGTGCCGCCTAAGCGAAAGTGGTCGGTCATTGTGTGTCTGACTCCAATAACACAGCCTAACGCACGAGTCGTCTATGGGACGAAACGCGCGGTGTTTTGCACGCGTGTTAACGAGTCTCTCTCTCTCTCTCTTTCGCTCTTAGTGTGCTTTGCCTGTCGCCCGTTGGCCTGATAATGTGAAAGTCGAGTTTTTTCCATTCCCTCGATCCTTTTGCCCTAGCAGGATTAATGTTCGTCTGTCTGATTAATGGTAACGCGCCTCTGCATAGATATATGTATGTGTGTATAAGCGAGCGGGCCTTAATTGTCTTCGCTCTAGATAGAAAATTTTTACACGCGCAGGCCTAATTAGGCTCGCTGGACAAAAATTCGGCCTGAATAGCCGTTTATTAGCGCGATGAATTGAGGGATTTCATTTTTCCCTTCTCTCTATGCTATACGTTGCCTTTTTTTTTTTTTCATCTCTCGTCAACCGAGATAGTTGCAATTGTGCCTCGACAAAAAGTAAATAAAGAAGGAACGAGTCATTATGTGCGAAACTGTAACAATGTACGGGACGTGCAAAAAAAAAAAAATTTTTTTATTCCTAAAAAGGCCGTCTGTCGCTGGGTTGTGGTTGACACAGGAAACGCGATAAATCCCAAGCAAAAACCTATTACCGCACTAACATGTGTGTCTGTGCGTGTTATGCCCATGTCTCTGTGGACGTTTCTCTATATGTATAAGGGTCTCGGTGAAATGCGCGGTGTATCCACGCCCACGGTATACCCGCGCCGAAAATTACGAAACCGCAATCGAAGGTTAATCGTCGAGAAGTGCCGGAACACACAATCGCACATACACGAGAGAGAACAGCCTACGCGTGTATCGACAGTTTAGAGCCATTGGCACTTTTAACGGCAACAGAGAGAGGAAGAAAGAGCCGGTAAATCACGAGTGTACGCCGCAGTCGCGTGTGAAAAGTGTCTCGCGAGTCATCGGACGAGTCGAACGGCTGTCTGAATCACTAAAAGTGGCCAGTCGTCGCCGCCGCTTAGTTCCGAGGCCCGAGAGAGAAAGTCTCTCTGGCTATTGACACGCGAATTGGCCATTATTTAATCAGTCGAAACAGCCGCCCATACGTATATGTATACGTACATAGATCGATGACAGCTGTTTTCCTTTCCTGGACGTAGAGTACGTCGTCTCTCTTTCTCTTTTATCACAGAGACGGGGGTGAGCCACCAATTGCCTGACCCGAATTTTATATACAGCGATCAGAGAGGGAGGAAAGTGATGCTCTCTCGGTCTGATTAATCCTCGGCGCGTCTATACCGATTTGGTAAAGCTACGATTACCCGATTCACAATTGCACTAATTTAATTAACAATTAAGTCTGTCTGTCTGTCTGTCTCTCTCTCTCTCTCTCTCTCTCTCTCTCTCTCTCTCTCTCTCTCTCTCTCTCTCTCTCTCTTATCCTTTCATTGTGCCGTACGTCGTTACTGGCAATTGATACATTTTTACAAATTCGATTGGACTTAATTAAGCGCGGAGACCACGGAGTAATCAGCATTAACAGGCCTATCGATGTGTATTCCATGATTACGGGGTATTTAGTCCGTCGCGTATAATTATCAGAATGAAGAAAGGCCTAATCGAAGTAAGTGGCATTGCCAAGTTCCGAGAGCTTGTAATACATATCTCCTATACTTAGCTACGCCTTGGCCCTGGCCAACACATTTCAAATTCACTCCAAGGTATTCCCTCGCGTAGACACGTCCTAAACATATGATAAGCAGAGCACACATGCAAGTCTTGCTGGCGAAAGAGAGAAGACGGGGGAGCATCGGCGGGGCTTCGCTCGACCAACAGTAGCGAAAGAAGAAGCCCCGCGCGAAAGAGAGAGAGAGAGAGATACGCGGGGGCGAGTATGGTTATAGCCGAAGCCAGGGCGCCGAGGGTGAACAGCCGCGAGAATGTGTGTATATGGAGAGAGTGCGTAGACGAGAGAGGGCTGCTAAGGCACGGAAAGCCGAGACGCGCTGGCTATTAGCCGCCACTTCCGTAATCTCTCTCTCTCTCTCTCTTTCTGCTGCTTATACACGTCTGTCTACCTCCTACGGGTTTCTGTCTCTCGGAAGTCTGAGAGAGGAAGGGAGAGATGGACGAGAGCTGATTAGAGAGAGAGAGAGGCCTCTCCTCCTCGCTTACGGAACTCGTCGTTCCTCAACCGCAAAGCTTTTTAGCAGCCGATTGGATGTATTCGTAATGGACGAGTTTTTTGTTTTTATCCCCGGCGATTTTTAAAAGAAAGAGAAAAAGAGCAGCGAATGAGAAAAGAACAAGTTGATTTTAGATCGGCAAACATCCGACTCTGGCTTTACACTTGGGTATCATGAGAAAGTACAAGCTCCCAAGCAGAGAGAGAGAGAGGCTCATTCGTATCTCGAGTGTGTGTGTGTGCGCGCGTCCGCAAGCGAGAGACGTCAAGCGGTCATCGAGGGAGAGAGAGAAAGAGAGGCGACGATAAGGCATGTATAAATATCCTGGTCACGTACTCTCTGGCCTACCTGTCAACCTGTAAGCCTCCGAGAAACCGGGTGAGTGGTATAGAGAGTCGCGACGGATATATCGCGGGGAGAGGGCTGTGCCCTGCACTCACGCACACACTTCTTACGTCTATACCCCGTTGCGCAATAGCGCGTAAGTGAATATACGTATAAAAGGGGGGAGGGGCGGACACTCGCCGAAACTCGACCACGCCCGTTCCGCTCGCAGGTCCGTACGGATCGTCTTTCGGCGGATATGCACGTGGTCGTAGCTAACCGCGTGGCTCCCCCTCGACGACACTTTTTGTTTTCTTCACCAGAGCCCCGAGACTCTTGTGCGCTGGGACCTCTCCTTTTTTTTTCTCCTTCCTCCGCGTGTACGCGAGTCATGTCGAGGGGGATCTGTAGCGGACTCATAGGCCTCTCAACGCAATTGAACTCTACTTTTCCCGCGAACGTATTATATCTCGCTTTTAGCCGTAACGACCAGCACCCCTGCTTACGTACACAACGCAGAGACGCACAAATGCACCTACTCTATTTCTACCGGGAATTAATAATTATATATATAGGACAGGCCACATGGCTGGTAGCAGCGGCGGCAATGTCAGTTAAGGAGGGGGTGGCCCTAGAAGGGAGGACAAAACAAAGGCCGCGCGCGCGTGTATCTTGTAATTTGCCGCATTAATGATTAATCCGTCGCTAAGCCCACATGTGTGTCCCCCCTCTTATATGCTCTACTCGATTTCTCGGTAGGTCGCAAACACCACCACCACTCTCGAACCTTACTACAGACACACATACGAGCGTCTTCTTTCTCTCTGTTGAAGCTCGTATAATACAGCCGGCGCTGTATAGTTCTCGAGGCTTGTTGAAATATAAAGCTCGCGAGGGAAAAACGTCTCGGCGGAAATAATCAAGGTGGGTGGAGATCGATGCGTCGTTCTCTGCATTCGCTTCGCTCTCTCTCTCGGGTTCAATAAACTCACTACTGCAAATCGAGCTTGCGCAAGCAAGCAAGTGAGGGAGAGAGAGAGAGAGAGAGCCCAATTTATCGCGCGCTGACTCTTGTACTCTTCGGATCCCCTCACTCGTCGTTCACGTTGTCGTCGTCTTCGTTGCCTCTTCCATTGTCCGACGAAAGCGCGCTCGAGCTACTCGTTTTTGCGGGCCGTACTATATCTTTTTAGCGCTCGCGTTTATACTTGCTTTGTCGACCCGAGCTCGGAGAGAGAGCCTTGGCTCTTCTTCTTACTCTTCTCCTCCTTACCACCTCCACCACCTTCTTCTT
This sequence comes from Anagyrus pseudococci, assembly GCA_030522585.1. Taxonomy (NCBI): domain Eukaryota; kingdom Metazoa; phylum Arthropoda; class Insecta; order Hymenoptera; family Encyrtidae; genus Anagyrus; species Anagyrus pseudococci. The sequence continues at coordinate 97,001 of JAPYYQ010000596.1, read as the reverse complement.
CTTCTCTTCTTATTCTTCTTGCCCTCGTCTTTGAAATTGTTAAGCCTCGATCGAAGCCTGCATTCAAGTTTACTTTTATTTATATCTGCCCCTCCGTGCGCGCGCGCTCTCCTTCCGACACACAGTCGGCTTCTGAATAGGTGTCAAGTCTTTCTTCTCGTATTTATAGCGCGCGACTGGCGTTTCTTCATCAGGCTCGATTCAATATCAACAATATTGTTTACAACAATGACCCCCCGGAATAATAATAAATAGCGCAAGAGGCTTACGAGAGCCGAATTAATAGAAACCACCACCAGCTCTCTCGATCGGAGTCGAGCCTCGAATTATACATATCCTAAAACCGAAGCAAGGGAGAAAGACCGGGGGGAGGTAGAAGCGTGACACGCGCGCGCTGCCGCTATACAGGAAACGGAGGGAATCGTGATTGCAACGCGCGTACCTGGAAGGCAATTAAATTTCGTGCATGCGACGAGTAGTACATCGACGACCAGTAGTGAGAAGTGGAGGAGAGAGAGAGAGAGAAAGAGACAGGGTCGCGCCGACAGGAAAAGCCAAACGCGGTGGTAGGAGGGGGAGAACTGCCGGACGCACGCCGGGCCCATTAGCCCGGTATATAACTCCGCATTGGATCTTATCGGAATCTCTCTCTAGCGCGCGTGCGCTATAGCTAAGAGGCTGCTGCTACTGGCTGTCAGCACGCGAGCGTCTAGCCCAAGACCAGAGTGTGCGTATGTGTGTATGCCCGTGTGCGCCAGTGCCAATTACCAGAAGGAAGGTCCAGGAGGTATGGGGGGCACTCTTTTGCCTCCGGTTTTTCGCGAAAAGCGAAACTGGGCGACGGCAAAAGATCCAAAAGATAAGCTTATGGATCAAGCACGAGGCTTCATTAGAGAGAGAGGGAGAGGAAAAGAGAGCTCGTGCCTATCACCTTGGACGATTGAATGCCGATAAATTGGCGCGTCGTTGGACGAGCGATAACCGGGCGTGGCCTCTCTTTTCGTCAGCAGCGACGAAGAAAATGAAGAAACGCCGGGGCAAGCGGCTTCTCGCGGCCGAATGCAGGCTAATCGGGCTCCAATTATTAAACCGACGCTGTCTCATAATAGCCTAAGTCGTTAGGCACTAGAGATGCACGCACACACAGACACTCGGGACACGGACACGGTGAAAGTGCGCGACCGGATTACGTCGATCCCGGTAAACGCACGCCTCCCCTCCCCCCCCCCTCTGGCCGCGTCGGCGACGGCGAAAGATCGTTATCTAGTGCCTGCTGTGCGCACCTTGGCTTATCCGTCCCCTTTTTCCCGCGCGCATAGCCAGACAGGCCGGAAAGAGAGAATCTCGTTAGACTCACGCGGACCACATATAAGACAGACAGAAAGAGAGAGAGAGAGATGGCTTATGCGTTTTGATTGCTAAGATTCGATATCGATTCTCGAGCGATTGACAGGCTGTGGGGGTCTTGGGCAGGAATCGGTTAACGGTATAATGCCTCGACGTGTCAACCCACCAGCCTGACGATGGAAAGTTTGGAAAACAATGGTGCGTTCGCTCTCCGCGCTGGGGTTAGGTTTTGATTGATAACAACCCGAGAAAGAGGAGTTGCACTCGAGCTGATGGAGATGCAGCCGGAGCCTACGTTTATTATCATTCAGAAGTGACTTGTTGACGAGTCGGTGGTTTAATAACGGTGCACGCGTCGTCATCACAATCGTTACGAGCATTTTATCAACTGGATTGATCGTAACGCGGCTGCTGCGTTTCCTCGTCGTTGCGTTTATTGTCAAAGGAAATACCGTTCCGAAAAAGTTGAAAACTCGCGTTAATTCCGAAAACGAGTCCAGCGAGTTTCTTATTCGTTATTAGCAAAACGGCAGTTGTCGCGTCATCCAAACTCTCAAACGCTTGCCATAACGTTTTCGCAGAGGCCTCTTCGAACGCCCTGCTTGGAGAAAATTGATAAAAACGCTCTCTTTCTCGCGGACGATAAATCATCTCGTTGACGCAGGCATAAGGCATCAAAGAAGAAGAAGAAGTCCACCGTCGTCGTTAGCATCGTCTAAGTCGTCCAAGCGCCAGGTGCCTTTCGCAGAATCGCCAGGTTATTTATGCGGGACTCCTCTCCCTCTCGCCACCACAACACGACAATGGGAGCAGCGACGTTTTTCCTACTCTCGCGAGGGCGGATTTTTGCGCTTTTCCTTTGGCAAAATGATAATTTACCGAGTTCTCTCTCTCTCTCTCTCTCTAAACAAGCTATACCGTTCGGAGTCTACGGGTTTCTCTGCTTTTTCGTAACGAGAAATAAAGTACGTTTGTGTATGCACGCGTGTGTCTTGTATGCCTGCTCTGCTGACTTGGCAGTAAACACTTTGAGCGTATACAGTTCCCTTCGCCCGAGTTAATTTTATTATCTTCAACCGAGCGCGGTCGTTAAAAACTCTCCCTCCCTCTGAAATTTTATAAAAACGGCTCGACGCAATTAAAAGAATTTACATTTACATTTTAATTTTATCGCGTTTCCCAGTTTGCAACTTAAAACGGCGAATCGGTCAAGTGCGTGGTATGCGTTAATTAGACAACGTAAATAAAAAAAAAAATGCCAAGCGCCCACATTGAACGTCATCATACGCAGGAAAATGACAAGCGAAAGGGAGAGAGAGTCTCTCTAGAGAGTATCCAAGAACTGTCATGCGAACGTGCACAAGAGCCTCACATACAGTGTATCCCGCAATGGACTTCCTCCCTTTTTCAACGAGCCTCACCTGGGAACCACGGAGTGGCAGAAGAAGTATATAAGAAGGCGACTGTGGGTGTCGGCCGCCACTAAATGTGGGCCGTCGAGAACGAACGCCTCCACGCCTCGACTAATTGCTCCCTCCCGCCTCTTTCTACGACCTGTACACTATCGAAGGTCGTGTGCGCCGTCAGGCTTTCGCGGCTCTTTCGATTTTAACAGCGCTCTCCAAGCTTTTGCGAGATGGAGGAGGAGGAGGAGGTGGAGACGAAAAATTCCAAGAGACTGATGGCTGGCTCTGATTTACGAGACGTCACGCGGACATTAATTTTCGCACGGGCGCAGGAGGCTGTTTAATGCCCCACCTGCGCAATGATGCCCCCCGAGGGCTCTCTCTCTCTCGTTTATTCGCGCCTGGAAATTTTCAACTGCAGCTATACGTCCAACTTGAAAATTGCTCATTTCTCCTCGAGCAGAGCTCCAAGTTCGTACATGCTGGTTGTTAATAACGCGTGATAGATTAGTAGGCAGACTCGACGCGAGAGCGAGCAAGAGACGAGCAGAGAGAGAGAGAGAGAGAGAGTCAGTTCGAAGGCACGACGTCGTTTTATCGGTGTGCCGGAGCGTATATAGTAGGCTATACGGCTGCGACAGTGACTGTGGCAGCCGAGTCTATTGATCTAACAATGCTTTCACGCTTTAATTTACATGTCCCATTTCGCGTACCCGCACACAAACAGTCTCTCTTCCTTACACACACACAGACGCAGAGGCGCAAACTTGCTGCGATTGTATGCAAACGCGAATATTTTAATAAATTGACATGTTGCTTGAGCCTAGAGAGCCATTCAGCCAGCTTCTCTTTGCCCTAGGCCAGCGCTTATCATCCGCTGGAGATCTAGATTCGCACCTGCATAGAACGAGCCCCGCGGGCGGTCAGCCGCGAGGAGCTTGCGATTATACGGCTCTCCTTTCTCACCCAGCCCCTGCAGGTATAATCCCGAGAGGAAAATACCTCGGGGGCAGTGAGGATATGGAGTGGGCCTCAGGATCCTATCAAAGGCGCGAAGTAGAATTTCGCGCGAAACTACACGAGGGGGAAGCAGCGTATATCCTGTTTCCTAAGCCCATTTCTTTCGTTGCCGATTAAATATACGGCCAGCCCTGCAATTAGCCTGATTCTCGTCCCAGCTCATTCGCGTGTCCTTTGAGTCGAAGGTCCTTCCGTCCTACGACTTCCGAATGCTCGCGCGTGGAAAAGACCGAAGCGGCGGTTCGCGTCTGGGATACAATGTTGGCCTACGGAAAAAAGTAGTTAAATCGATGGCAAAGAGAGGTAGAGGAGGTAAGGTCGTATCATCTTCGTCACGACGGGCCCGACCTTATTTCTCTTTCTCCGCGGCTTGTCGACTTTGGCTGCTAAAGCATTCGGCGACACGAAACGTCGTTAAGATGACGGCGTAGTCCGCTATATCATCTACTTTCCGAACGAAAAATAATAAAACCCCGAGGAACATGATATATTGCAACGATCTAGATATATACGCGTCTTCAGTCGGTACCAGCTTATACAAAGAATTCGCGTGCAAACGAACACAAAAAGTGAAGGAGAAAACGTGCAAGATTGGCATTTATATTTTTTCCAGTTCCCTATCTTTCCTCATTCGGATATCCGGAGGGATTTTGAAGAAACCATTAGTTTATGCATTTGATAGATGATAATTCTTCAACGAATTAATTCTTTGTAAAAGAGCTCTACGTTTAAGCAGACACAGCAATTGCTTAATTATCGAGTATAACCATTCAATTCGGCCGGAGAGAGAAAGAAATAAACAGAGGCGCGCAAGCATAAACGCGGATAACAATATGATCAAGGACCAAATCCCGGATATGGCCGTCGAGTGTGTCGGGGCCGCTTTTTAACGACAAAGCTTTGCGCGCACCTGCCGCTGCTGTTGTGCGCAGAGAGGAAGCTAGAAGTGTCGTTCGCGGAGCAAAAAACAAAGCGCAGAATCGACACAGCTGAAAACGAAAGAGGCGAGATATACAATAACGCGGCGGTGTAGAAAAAAAAAGAGCTCTCTCGCACGTGCCGCGCGCGATCAGTCATTGCGCCAGAGAGCAAAACAAAAGGAGAAACAAAAAACCAACATCGGCGGATGAAAACAAAAAAAGGCAAATGAAGGAGGAAGGTGTGGGATAGGGATAGGAAATCCATCCGATCTTATATATTGGCTCTATCCGACAATACCAGCGGCTGGCCGCGGTGACTCGTGGAATCGAACGCCGTCAAAAGGCCGTCAGACACATAAGAGCAGGAGGAGGAGGAGAAGGAGGGAACGACGAGTCGACCGTGACCGTGTCTCCTCGGCGCCCGCCTGAGATTTCATCTCTGGACTTTCCAGCCGCGACGGGACGACTGTGCGCGCGACGCGCTTCACCGCCCAGCAGACACGTTCGGCCACGCCTCTCTCTTTCTCTTTCGCCTCGCTTTATTCCCTGCACTCGCCTTCTTCTGCCAGCGATGGCCATGTGAACTTTTTACGTCGCTCTCGGCCATCGGACTTTTGCTTTTGCATTTTCAAGACTGCACCGAGACGACGACGACGACGAGAGAGAGAAAGAGAGGGGTGTGGCGGAATTGCCTGGGCTCTTTTTCAAAGAGGGGGGCTTTCGGTTTTAAGACCTCCTTTTTATTCGTCTCGCTATTGTTGCTCTTTACTTCGCGTATATACGCTCTTCGTACGATGCGCTTGATTAATCGAGAGACGCCGAGGCATTATGGCCCGGTATAAGAAGGAGGCAAAGAAGAGAGGAACGACGGAGAGAGCCGAGGTGAAATCCGGTGACTAAAAGCGAGGCAGGCGTTGATTATTTATAGGGCAAACACATTCTTGAACGTTGACATTGCGCGGGCCAATGGATAACCTTCTTTTTCTCGCCTTGACATCGCGTGCCCCGACAATTACGCGCCGAGGAAAGGCTCTTTTCTTTCTTATTACCGGGGAGAGAAAAGTCTAACCGTGCGGCGAAGGTAGTCCGACACTCGGCCGTCCGATTAAAATGTCAGCCTATTAATAAACTTTCTTCGCGCTAGATTTATAAGAACAAACAAAAAAAGGAGAGAATAGAAGATAGGATTATACGGAATAAGCATAATTACGATAAAGTGTCGCCTCGTCGCTGCTGGCTTCTTTTCCCTGGAACTCATTATCACGCGCGCGCTCATCATCGTCTCGGGCCCAATTAACGCACGCGCAATAATCACGATAGTCTAGGGCGACCGCTAGTTTGGCGGCTCTCAAATTAAGATCTCTCTCTCGTCTACCTGGAAAAACACCAGCGGTTTTATCAGTCGCGGCATCGAACAAAAAGAAAGAATAAGGGGAACGAAAAAAAGAAAATCGTTGCACCTGTGCAAGCCTGCAATTTAATAACCGAGCGTAGTCTGCTAAATTTCCACGCATGCCTTTGCTTCAATTGCCGACGAAGAGGATAGGTCTTATCGGCGCAAGAAGAAGAAGAATAACCTCCCCTACCGCGATCGGCTTCTGCGGTTTCCGGCCGAGACGCGGTAAAGATAACAATTGCCGCTTTACAGCCGTGACGGAGGGATCGATCGCAGACGCATCGCGCCGGCCTCGGCTGGCTGCCCATATAAATTCAAGCTCAGGCCGGATCGCTGGTATGGCGTTGTTGCCGCGAATTGATTTCGACGCGACAAAACTCGCGGCTTCTTTGATCCCACACGCGAGTCTCTCGGCCCCCTCCCTTGCGCCGCAGGCCAATTCTGCCTGTCGCGCTCCGGCGGCTAATTGAAATCGTTAGCGTACACGCTAATGAACGTTAGCCGGGCACGGCACGCGCCGAAACTGCTGCACGCGTGTCGCTTAATTGGAGAGCCGCCGAAGCCACCCTCGCTTCGAGGGTTGTGCACAAGCGCGTGCCGAACCCTATCCCCCGAGTAGATGGTTGCCCACGGGGCTTAAACGCCTCAAGCCTTGGGTGAATATAGACGTCTTGAGTTTCTCCACTCTCAGAGCTGTTTTTTAAAATTTTTTTCCCTTCACGTTTTTTTTTAAGAGCAGAGTAATAATAAGACGCGAGAAGCATGTATGTTTCTTTGTTCCTGCGTACTTTGCATCGTGTATATTCGCATTATTCGGCCTGCGAGGGATACCGTTCTATAGATGCTATATACACATATATCCCAGGCGCTGAGTCGGAGAGAGCTGTTCAAACTTTCACGGGGTTTTTCCTTGAAACAGTTTACCGCGATAGGCTCGCAGCGTATTTGAATGCCGCGTGAATTATCAATGAGATCGATATATGGGAGTATACTGGGAAATAAAATTGAACCGAAAAAAGAAGAGTCGCTGCGGTTTTTATTTCGGACGAATCGAGGCCGCGAGTTCTTTTTTTTTCTTCTTACGCCTGTTTTCTTAGTCTCATAGCTTAGAATGACGGCCATTCACGTAATTTACGAGGCGAGCTTCCGTTTTGGTTAACGCGCTCGTGTAACAGCCGCAGCGGCCACTTGAAGAAAAGCTAACATTGCCCCCCTGTGTAAACAGTCGTAATTTCTACGTCGCTCTAGCGTCACTCGATCTAATGCATTAGACACTCATACGCCAGAGAGAGAGAGAGAGTAAACTAATTTGAAAATAAGCCTTTATTTTCGTTGCGTTTAAAAAGGTTCGCCAGCAGTTGCTATACTTTAGATTGTTTAGTCGTCGTGCGAGTAACTGCCTCGTGAAATAATTTTTTTCTTCCTTTTTTTTTGCTTCAACAAAAAGAGAACAATGTGCGAGTATGAAGTTACGATCCTCATTAAACACTAAAGGCCGAACTGAATAGATAAAAAAATATAAAGAATATCGTTCGGAGGATGTTGCTGCAAATGGAAGTTGGTAAAAGTCCGATCGGAATCAATCTTCCGGCCGCGGCTTATCTCCATCTCCACGCTTACAAATATAAGCGCAAATATAGAAAAATTTGTTGGCTCGAGCCAATCTCTGGAATTGATTTTTTCCCCTTTCCTGCTTATTTTGACCCTTTTTACTTTTACAAAAATAACTCGGTATTGAGGCACAGCGTGAAAGAGAGAGACTCTGCAGAGTGCTGCAAGGATGAAGGTCATTCGAAGCAGAAGGGGCTCTCTATCCCTCAAAATTATTACTTTCCATAAACCACACTCATACGCGAGATTAGTATCGAAAACGTTATTCCGCGCAAGCGAGCGCAGATGGGAAATTTCTCGTCGCTCCGTCTCCTCTCCCCCTCCAATTTCTCAAAAGCCCTTTTTCCCTGGCGTTAATCGAACGTCGCGACAGGCCAACCCCCAGCATCATCTCGAGGCCATCACGCCCTCCCATGCATGAGTCAGAAATGGGTTGGGGTGTGGGATCGAAACAATAGCCATAACTCAAGCCTCAATCTCCATCCTTTCCGCGTGTCCCCCGTCGTCTCCGCTGAGTCAAGGCCTTTTTATTTATATTATACGATCTGTTGTCCTTAGGGTGCTGAAACCCCCGGGCGGCGGAAGTAGCGACATCTTCGGTACGACCAGCGAGACCGATAGTCCCCGCCGGATCAAGCAGCAGCACCACCAGCAGTCCCAGCTTGGCTCGAGCTTCTTCGGCAGCAACGATCAGGCCCAGCAGCAGCCAGCCTCGAACGGCAGCAGCGCCCCGGAGACGCCGCGCAGCAACAAGCCTGGTAATGACTCGTACAAACGACTGTTCGGTCCTCCCGATGCCCCGCCACCCTCGACCCCAAACTCGAAATACCACATGCGCAGCAACATATCGCTCAGCTCGGACAGCTCAGAATCTACTTGCTCGCCCACGAGCGTGCGTAGGCCACAGATTGGCAACGGCGACCTTGCCGATGGTAATGGATACCATCACAACGACGTTGTCGGTACGTATTCTATATCCGCATTCAAAGATAACACCTCTCTACACACACATTTACATATTAACATACGTATACGTTAACACACGTGTAAACGCACACCCGCACTTGGTAACGACCACCGGCTTTATTCCAGAAGAGCCGATGGTACACTATAGAGCTCGCCCGATCTCGTTGACGAAATCTTGCGTCGATGAGCCTCGGGAGACTCTAACACGGGTTCACTTTTTTTTTAGGTTCGTTGGTTCTGTGTTGCTTTCGTTGTCGAGGCGGGATTTTTTTTTTCAATTTGTTTAAAAGCTATCTCGACGTATTGCCAAAATGTAGGTCGCGTGGTTTCTTACTTAATCTCAATATTTTAATTAAAATTCGAATGATTCTTTTTTTTATTTTATAAAATGTACGCTTATACGTTATAAATTTCGAGAATTTTCGTTTAATTAAATTTTTCTTTGGAATCGCAGTATTTTTGCAAGCGGCTTACATTTTGGCGAGATTTTACGTAATTGGTTTTCATAATCACGCAAGTGGTTCCGCACTTGGGTTGTAGAAGTTGGTTCTAAGGCTGCGTAATAAGTTTAAGTCGATTAAATGATTACTCGAATAATTCTTAAATCAATTTTTATTAAATAAAGTTTCGACAATGGAATATTTTCAAATAAATACTTTTGCGCAGTTTTAGAAATTCACGTGAGAAATAATTATGGGTTATGGTATACACTTCCTTCTAAAAGCACAGAAGAAATCTCCAAGTTTCCATGTAGTTTCTCTTGTAAAAGATCTGTAAAAGATTATTGATCGTGCTGTCGCTGTTGTAATTGTGTTTGTATTACATTGAAAACGTAGCCGTATTTGCATGAGTAAAAATCAGATTGTACTACTAAAGTTTTGAACTATGTATTTAAAATCACGATCGCTATAATTACGATGATTGATACGACGCGATGCAGTAAAGAAATTTGTTCTGTGCCGTTTAAAACAAAATTCTTAAACACACAATTGCTGAATAACGATTGTAAATAATTTTTACCCTGTCAATCGGTACACTACCCTGAAATATGTGTCAACGTACTCTCACTATCAAACAATGATAAATTATTCAATGTATTTTATTTCAATATGCAATATATGTTATTGACGTTGTTAAAGAGACGAGATAATTTGTAGTTTGTTTAGTAAACACTGAAATCAATTTTGTTTTAAAAAGAAAAATTTCAATTTTAATGTTTTAATTAATTTTCTCGTCTCAATTGCACTGTTCACAAGCAGCATTTAGGAGAATCAAGCGATTTCGTAAGTGTTTCAAACATTCAAAATTATAGATTAGAAACCATGTACACGAATTTATTTTTCAGTTTTTTTTCTCTAATTGTTTACGTTCACTTCCTCTGAGAACACAAAGTCTTGTCATTTGTCAATTAGATACATTGTTCAATCACAGCATATTTGTTCGATTACTATCATAAATAGTTGTCAAATACAAACAAAAGGTTTCTGTTCATATTCCTACAGTATTCAAAATCAGTTTTTAGATCCTGTCAGTCAAAAATATTATTTATAAAAATGCACATATTTGGAGTTAGTTGACCATTTTTCTGTCCTACTTTTTTTTCAATAAGTTTAATATAATACACAAAATTAATTTTATTAAAATACTCGCTATACAAAAAATGTGTTGTTAATCCTTTCTATGTACGATAATAAATTTAAAAATTATCAACACATGTTTACGTATAGTCGCTTATTTTAATCAATTACTCTTATGTTTCTCCTCATTTAATCGATTGATTTATTTACATTGTTATCAATTGTTTGTTGAATTAAAATTAATTTTGAAAGTAAATAAAATTTACCGTATAGTCGGACAAAGTTTAATAAAATTGGATTTTTTGAAAACAAAAGTATCCATCACTTTTTATCGTAGACGATGAGATACGTCAGCATTTAATTCAACATTCATCTTAAAAAGGGCAAACCTTGCATGTCTCATGTCTATAACAAATAAAGTTACAAATACTCATATCTTTCTGGGTCAAATTTTTTGGCTTTATTGATTGAACAGTCTATATCGAGAATATAGAAAAAAAAGCTCTTCAAACGTTACTTTCAAACCAGATTCAATCTACTTAACATTGAGAAACTTGAAATAAAATTTCTCGTTTCGATATAAATTAAAAAAAAATTTTACGTAATACCGTTTGTACCTGAAAAGAAAAAAAATGAGAGAAATTCTTAACGGTAAATCCATGCGAAACTCGGTAAAGTAAGCGTAGATATTGTAAAAGCCGAAGTGGTTTAAGCGTAAAATTTACGAACAAGTTTTCTGTGCCAATAAATTAACTGCCTCTTGCTGGCTCTAACGTTAGTCTATCACTCTTGACAACTACATACGCGAAGCAACTATTAAATGTCTGCTCACTGACTGTTCAACCAATGCAGAAAGTCTCTAAATACAAAAGGCTGGAAAGAGTTGTTTAAGAGACTTGCACTTCGCTAAATCTTCGGCCATTTAAACGTTCAAATTTACTATTCCATTCTTTATGCTACTTTCTAACGTTTCAACGAACGTATAATAAGGAAAATTCTATTCAATTAACTTTACTCCTCTTTTTATTTTCAACGTTTTACATAAATAATCGGCCGTACATTACCACAACAATATGGTAAAGCAAATTTATCCGCTAATAAATTTTAATTACATTCCACGGGAATAATATTTAAAGTGCCTTCTTCAAATAAAAAAAAACACGGAGTCATCATTGCTCAAAGGCATGTTTACGTTTTCTCAAAAATCTCACGGAGAAACTATTAACGCGACGCGACAGAGAGAGAGACAAAAAAAAGCACTTAGCTAACGATAACTACAAGTCTAAACAACGAGCCTTTCCCGCGCGCCACTCGAAACTTCTGCTTGACAATTGAGGAGCAGCATGAAAGAACACATCCTCCCCCCACATACACACGTACACGCGTATCCCTTGCACCCTCTCTCAACTCGAAAAACAAACCCAAACAAACAGAATACAGAAAAAAAGAGCTAAAACTCGAAATGAAGATTCAAAACATGCGACTACATAAATGAATGTCTCTGTTTGTCTCGGTGACGGATCCTCTGCACGCATCCATCGTACTCTCCCTTCCTGTGTGTGCACCACCGCCCCTGTGGACTTGGTCTCCCTGCATCATCGTCCTCGATCATCTACCAAAAAAAAAACATCCTCTCACGCTATACACTGTGCCTGTATTTCACTCGCTCTCTTTCTCTTTCTCTCTCTATTTCTCATTCTAACAATAAAAAAAACCAAACAAACGCAAACTCAAAAAATAAAAACGGGCGCGGCGCCGCAGGAGGGTCGTCCTGCATGCCGCGCAACCCGGTCACCGGAGACGGCGTCGACGTCAAGCCTCATGCGTCGAGGCGCATCGTACGCAGGAGCAAAGGTAAACGACGACATAGACCTTTATCTTCCTCAATCCCTCCCCCTCCCCCACCTATTCCTTTTCCTGATTATCTGTCACTCTCTTTCTCTCTCTCTTACTTTTCCTTTCTTTCCTTCTTTATCTTTCTTTCGTTCAAAAAATGTTTATGTACCTCCTTTACTTCTGGACCGACTATTATTATTTTTATGGTTTGTTATATTTACATACGTATATTGATTATTATTGTTTTTATTTCAGCTTTTTGTTTCCGTTTTTTGCCCCTCCCCCCTTTTTAGTTTTAAGAATGTTTTTTAATTGTTTTTGTGTTGAATTTTGTAGATCGACAAAACAAAAAGTATTTTTTATTGTTTTCAGCGCTGCGTTTGATTCTATTTATTTTTAAATTTAATTTTAGGTTTTTAATTAGCAAAACTGCAGAATATATGAAACATATTGTTTGATTTGTTATATTTATGTTCATAAATTTTAATTACACGTTGCTAAGAGCATGGATTTTTTTATCGGAATTTTTTTTTCAAAGCATGAAATTTAGAGTTTGATAACGCATGGGTTTTTCAAAATTTTGTTCAGTATAAGTATTTTTATTTGGATTCTCTATTTTGTAATCTTCGTAGGTAAGAAAAATAGAAAAACAAGAGCAAATTTAAAAAAAAATTTAGTTTCGACGTTATTATTATTGATTTAATAAATTCAAAACTAAATTCTACATGTACGACAAGCAACGTACTTGATAATGTTTCATATGGATAAAAAATATATATATTTATATACATGTCAAATGATAACCGAGATGAATCGTGTCGATGCTTTTGAAGACTCAAACGTACCGTCACGACTAATCTCTGAGCAAGCAATAATTGAAAAAAAAGTCCTAAAACGCAACTCATTGGATAAACTATGTTCCCTGCAGATGGCAACCCCGTGACTGGCACAGGCTACGACGGTTCATCAGGCCAGCAGAACGGCACGATCAGCGGCAGCGCATCAAGCGCTGGAAGCGAAAAGTCAAGCACCGACTCGTCGCCGAGCGTCGGTGCAGCTGGTGTGCTGCGAATGAAGAATCGCGTGCCGCCAGGCGGCTACTCCTCTGGACTCTGGTAAACATCCCCAGCTGCCCTTCGACCGCGCCCCCGACGATCATGACGACGACGACGATGGCGAAGAAGCCTATGGGGTCGAAGAGCGCAAAACACCAGCAGAAGCAGGTGGAGAGAGAGAGAATAAGAGAGAGAGAGAGAGAGCAATGTACGCGCGACGAGATTGATCGATTATTTGATATATAGGATGATAACGGACCGAATCTTTAAGATACATCTTTTTACCCTTTAGCCTTAACCTGCCCTTCCCCTTACCCCCGCCGCCCCCTCTACTCTCATCGGATTTTCCTTTATTATACTTGCGCGCTGACAAAATTTCCTCGAGTAGAATTGTATCACCCAACGCACGTGAATATGTCACGCGGCTTAGAACACCGTTATTCGCAAAGTATTCGACAATTTTAGAAAAACAAAACATGTGTGCGGCAATAATGATGTGCTTGTGACGATATATTAACGTTGGATCGGAGATTGAGCGATATGATACATTTGATACACGGGTGGTTTATTAAAATTCGCGGTTTGATTGTATAAAAAGCGGCTCGACGTTGATGCTTTTACGATTCTTTTTTAAAAATTCTAGCGATACCCTGCTGATTTTGAATTTGTAGAGTATGCGAAAATTTTGTGTGACTATAATACATAAGACGCGCAATGCGATAAATTTATCTTTTTCGATTTTTTTTTTATATTAAATATGAGCGCGATTATGTTATTTTTTTCTCCAACGTCGTATCAATCTTAATGAGCATTGATTGAACAAAAATTTGGTTCTCTCTTGAATTAACTTTTTTTTTCCTTTATTTTGTATGTACGTTATGTAAGCCAAAAGAGAAAAGTGTGAAAAGAATAATATTCTTTACTTACGCATTATCAATGTATCCTATACAATGACAACAATAATAATACTCTTTCGACTTTGAAAACAAACAAGCTGTATGTCTATATCAATATGAAGGATTTGAAAACTATTTCAGCATAAGTTTAGGAAACAAGTATTTAGAAAAATTTAATAGACCAGTTGAAGAAGAGAACAGAGAATTTGAAGAAAATTGTATATTTATAGAATTATATACGCGATTTTCTTTCCCAAGAAAAAATTTTTATATAAAAAAAGTGCACCATCTAAAAAAAGCAACGTCCGATCAAGGAAAAGTGCTTTCTTAATCTCCGTGCCTTTTAACACTAATATTATTATTTTATTATCATTATAATTAATTATTTCTATCTTAATTATTATTATAATATTATTATTGATCGGTTAAGACAGTCATTTATCGTATACTTTCACGGATTACTCGATTATTAATAATTATTTGGATGGATGAAAAACGAAAAAAAAATATAAGAATAGAAAATTGCATATTTCTCCGTAATGATAAAAGTATAAAGTATACTTGATAATAATCATCGTCATTTTACTACAATCATCATAATTTATAGAAAATCAATCAGTTCTGTCTAGATTCATAAAAGATTTATGAGAAATCCATACGATAAATCAAACTTCATGAATCACAGATATTTTGTTTTTCTTTTTTTTTACTTCTCTAACCCTTTTATTTTTATTTTCAACTTTTGCAAAGCTTGGCGGAGGCACAATGTGTTTACCATATTTATTTCACCGCGAAATCTCTCATATCGACATTACACGCGAATAAAAACCTGAGCACGCCTGTGTTTTTTCTTTCGTTCGTAAATATATTATACCTTAGCCACCTTTGGAAAGTTACAGTTTCTAGATTTCTCCTGAGCTTCTAATTTCTTTGATAGAAAAAGAGTAATATCAAAAGTAAATTCGACTCTGTCGTCTTTCGTGAGCGTAAAAAAAAAGTATTTACGTGCTTTACTTGTCCATCATGTCCTTACATTATTCGTGGATAGCCTTTTTGTACTATGGTATTGATAAATAAAAGAAATTTTGTAAGCGACAACTTATCTTATTTTTGACCTGCTTATCTTAGTAAGTCCTTAATCCTTAGTACATCCAGAATTTTCCTTAAAATTTTGTTTATAAATATTTTTTGTAGAATACCATTAAATAAAACTTAATTTTCTAAAAGACTTAATTTTCAAAGGTTGTGGTTTAATAAATATTCATAGATTACAAAAGTCAGTACAAAAATTTATTCAACAAAACGTATAAAAATGACGTAAACAGGTAACTTGAGCAAGTTCTATGAAAAATAAATTATAAATAGAGACGGTTTTACAATCTAATAGAGATTTCAAATACATTTGACACTTGAAGAATCCTATGTAATTTTTTTTATAAATCAATATTTTGTACCAAGCAAAATATTTTTATACTTGTAAATAAATTTGATAAGATTAACGAGATGAATAATAACTACAATATACAGATGAAGATAACTTAAGATTACAAAAAGTAGACGAAAAACAGAAGTTTAATGAAAAAGTACGAAATGAACAACTTTAGAGAACGGCAAATGGCACTAATAAATATATTAAAAATATTTAAAGTGTTTTGATACTTTTTATTAATGATTTCATAGATGACGAATCATTAATTTTGCAAAGTTTAGTGAAAGCATGTCGAAGATTCACTTCGTTTTCCAACTTCGTTGCTATCTCTTGCGCTCGCGTGGTTATTTTAGTAGGAATGCCAGCTAATCTCGCTGCATTGAAACCATAGGATTTTGGACAAGCACCCTCGCTTAACTTATAAAGGAAGGTTACGTTTTGTTCACTCACTTCATTTTCATCTTCGTTTTCTACCATACAAGCCTGTAAAAATAATGATAAAATAAACAAACATAAAATATTAAATTAGTAATTTAAAATGGGTATTGTCTAGTTACCATATGGGCGAGAGAAACATTTTTATTTGATTTAAAGTCCTCCACAAGAGAATGATAGTGGGTGGAGAAAAGTGTCCTGCACTTTTTCCTTGTAAGTGCATCTACAACGGATGCTGCGATAGCTGTGCCATCGTAGGTTGATGTTCCTCGACCTGCAATGTAATATATTATTTTTTTACCGTTTCATTTAGACAAAAAAGGTATATGCAACAATATTTTACCTAATTCATCCAAGAGAACTAATGAATAATTTGAGGCATGTTGAAGAATAGCAGCAGTTTCGCTCAATTCTACTAAGAATGTACTTTGACCCGCCATAATGTCGTCGTTCGCTCCTAGACGTGTAAAAATGCGATCAACGAGTGTTAGCTTGCAGGAACTAGCTGGAATATGACATCCCTAAAATTAAAAATAAACAACTATTAATTACAAACAACTGATTATAAATTTTAATTATTATTATTATTTAAAATACGAACAATTTGTGTCATTATTGTAAGAAGACCGACTTGCCGCATTAAGGTCGATTTACCACCCATATTAGGTCCAGTTAAAAGAATTAAGGGAGCTGCATCGGCAGTAGCCATAATAGTATCATTGGGAATGAAATTATCGGAAACGATGCACGGGTGTTTGCCATCTCTGATATCTATTAGGATCTGTATAAAAGATTAAATAATTATTTTTCGCAACAAGAAATAAATTTGTTAAAATTCGTGCGACTTCATTACCTCCTCACTTTCTGTATCATCATAAACTGTTGGCACGCAGGTCTCATCAATTGTGCGTGCATATTCGGTTAAAGACAATATGCAATCAAGAACAGATATGTTGTAAATTGCAGTACTCCATCTGTCATATTCTTCGCTGAACTTCTCAAAAATCTTTCGGTTACTGTCTTTTAAAACTTTATCTTTTTGCTCTTCAGCCGCTATTTGTCTGGCTAACAGTTCCTGAAAAACAATTTTTAAATATTTTACAAAACTTAATATACAATCTAATGAAATAAATGTTAAAAATATTTACTTTAGATTCTTCTGTATAATATCTTTTGTATCCTTTTCTTGAACCCTGTAATTCATAATTATTTCCAGCTTTTGCAGCTGCACCTTCTGGGACTTCTATTTGGAATCTCTTTTTGTCACCTCCAACGAACTTAACATGTACTTTAAAGTGACTTTTTTGTTTACTCAAAAAATCATCTAATTCTTTTTTAATATCTGCAAGCTCTAATAAAACGGCGTCATATTCTCTATCCACACCGTGCTTTGGAATTATAAAGCCTTCCTTTTTAGCTTGTTCGTGGTTAAATGCACCCTGAAATAATTTTAATTATAACAATAAAATAAATAAACATTTTTAATAATATTATAATTACGAACTTTGAATATATCTAGAGTTTCTTGTAATTCAGGAAAATCTCCTTCTGGTTCCAGTTTCGTACATTTATTAATCAGTGGATTCTTGAAATCTATAATTGAAATGTATAAAGTTTAATAATTTAGTTTATTATAGTAAAATTTAATTGCATATATTCACCTGAGAATTGATTTATTATTTTCAAAACTTCTTCGAATCCGTTAAGAATAGCAATAAAATCATTAATTTTTTTTTTTGAATAAATTATGGCATCAAATAATATCGCACGTCCATCGGGGTGATTACGTAATTTAGCTGCATTACCGTTAGCATGGATTCTTAAAATTTGAAAAACATTATAAAAATATTTTGTTCATTTTTAAAACGATAAACTAATAATGTAACTCACTTGCTCAGTAACCGTTCAAGATCTGGCAGACCACTTAATTTGCTGCGAACTTCTTGAACTACATCTGGCTTATCTAATAATTCCGTTATGGCCTCTTGACGTTCAATAATAACATTTTTACGACAAGAAGGCCTACATATCCATTCTCTTAACAATCTGCATAAAAAGAATTTATTTTAATATAAAGAAGTATGTTACCATGTGTGTAAAATAAACCTTATTTCACCTCTTGCCAAAAGCAGTACAGCAATGATCTAATTTTTGAACTAAAGATCCATCAGTACCAAGAATTCTTAAATTATTAATTGTGATAGCATCTAGTACCTATTTGAAAAAAGTAAATTTGTAAGAATCAAGATTACGTTTTCCTTTCTAATAAATTATTTACCATATTGTGAGCAAATTTCGTTTCGCCTTTCTTTTTCTCGTTTGATGTAAAATCAGGTGGATCATAAGTTTTAAATAGAGCTTGAGAAACTATTTGCTGGTCCAGTTTGTATTCTTTAAGCAAGTAAACACACCCACCCAAAGCACTGACAGCCAATTCTTTTTCTTCTGATGGTGTTAATCCTAAACTATCAGCTATTTAAAAAATAAAAATTAGTCTAAAATAGTTTCATATTTTTTTGTATAGACTCAAGTATATTTTTACCTTCATTCAAGTATGGTTGTAATCCTTTTGGCCATGAAAAATCTGCATCTTTCTTTTTGAAATATTCATCTTCATGAAGAACCTAAATACAAAACTGTATTAAAGTTTTTGTATTCCTTGAATATTTTAAAACATCAATTGAAACTTACCTTCAATACTTTGGTTGATGACCAAAACTGGGTTTCTTTTTGTAAAGGTTCCTTCATTGCGCCAGGCAAGAAACTATTAATTATTTTTAGTGTTGCGGCCGACAAGTTACCTTTTTCATAGATAATATGAACAGGTGGGTAATGAGCAAGAAGCGTCAATAATCGAGAGTTACAACGATCATCTTGAAATTGACCAAGATGAAAGTTACCAATAGAAGTGTCAATGAAACAGACGCCGTAAGTCGACAAATTCTGACCAGGTATTTGCTTTTCAGCAATAGATAATAAATAATTTGAAGTTGGTAATGCGGCATCCATATCTTGTGCAGTATAAACTCTAGTACCTCTAGTGCTAATTTGGCAAATTTCACGCCTTACAACTTTATCAAACTTAGTTGATTTTGCTGTAAATAAAAATTCGTTAATAGTTGAAAAAAATAAATAAATAACTCTTTATTTTTAAGACAATTACTTTTAGCACAACGTTGCTGCACCATATCTGGAGTTTCAGTTTGTTCAATTCTTGCAACTTTGTAGCCTCTTTCAATTAAACTCGCAGAAAAACGTCCATAAGCTATTTCTGGAAATCCCGAATGTGCAAATTCACCCTGTAAAAACGTTTTAATTTAACTTTTTAAATGCAAGTAAATTTTGTTAAAAATGAATTTTTTTACAAACCCTCATAAAAGATAAACTAAGTTCATTAACTGCAGTGACAGCATCCATATGATACAATTCATAAAATTTGCCAACTTTGAAGAATAGCACGCAGTCGTAATGATTAGCTTTTAAAACCCACCATTGACGCATGCCCTAAAATATGATATTATAATAAAATCTGTTGACTACAATCATACCAAAACTTGTAATGAAATAACATACTGGTGTTTGTTTGTCTAGGAAGTCGAGTGGAACATACACTGTTTTCGGGTCATAATCAGGATCATCAGGAGTTCTTTTTTTAGCATCTCTAATCTTATTAGGTTGCAAGAATTCATAATTTAAATGAGGCCAAGAATGTGTGTCTGATGCTTTTCCTGAAGATACTGTTTCAGTATTTAAAGTAACATTCTTATTTGCAGCTCCTTTTCTACCAACACTTTTAGCTCTCCCATTAGTTACTTGTCTTTTTTTCTAAAATAAAAGATTAATTTTAGCTATTATTAATATTTGTTACTTAGAAGAACATACTTTTGGAGTTTCATCCTCTGAATCGCTGTTCTCAGTGGGTGGTTCGCTTTCACTGACAGCCTCAGAAAGTGATGCATCATCGGTTTCCATTGATTCATCAGGATCTAGGAAAAAAGAAGCACAGAATATGAAATACACCAATAACATGTAATTTTAATGAATGAAACAATATTTACCAGGTTTGTACTCGTCTCCAGAATCTTGGTCAGCATCACTGTCCTCATCAGGGATAATGATTTTCCTTCTTTTATTTGGCTTTGGAGTAACTGGTTTTTTATCTCCAACACCTTCATCATCGTCATCATCTTCATCCAACTGTCTCTTCTTATCTTTGTTTTCTCTGACGTTCTCTTTGCCTTTGCCTCTAGTTTTTTTTTCACCTGTTTACAAATCATTTGCATTAGTCAATGGAAAATTGCAATCAGCAAATCATACGAAAATTCCCAGTCATCAGCGAAATACAAACGAAACACCCAAAGGCCTCTTTGTTCTCGCGCGCTCAAGCATAAGGGAGACATGTGCCAGACAATCGAGTCCACGAAAACAACAACAATCAAAACAAAATTCACGTAATACGACGAAAAGCTATCGTAACATGTCGGCTCTCGAGTGTAATTGCTAAATAAAATCAGAAAGACTTATTTACAATCTTACTTACCCGTAGTCTTTTGTGCCTTCTTAGGGGTCTCGGACTTGGTGGATCGAGTCGTTCGGGCCGGTGTCTTGCTCTTGGATCTGGAGCTGGGAGTTGTTGAACTGGCAACAGGCGCACTGCCCTTCGGCGATTTGAAGTAATTGAAGAGTGTGTTGGTCTTCGGCATCGTGACAACCTTGATTATGGCAAGGAATCAAATTTTTCTCGCTGGCTTCTTCGATACAAAGGAGCCAGCATGTGCGTCCTGTGTAGCGCTTAGGCCGAGGAGTGAGGCCCACTGCTCTCTTCTCCCGCGCTACGAAATTGTGCGGGAGAATAAAGGGGGCGCTGCGACTGGTGGGGGAACTTCTTGGTAAAATTGCGCGATTCTAGTGAAAAGTGTAAACAAATATTGCGGATTTGCAAACTCTGGTAAAAAGGCAGTTGCAAGGTAGTTGCGTTGTTTGTTTTACTTATAAGAAGTAAACTAATAAAAACTTTAGATAATAGCCGAAAGAATCTGAGACATTGTTGCTAAGTTTGCAAAAAAGAAGCCTTATTTCTTGATGGTGTTCATCGCGGCCAAACAATTTGCGGATTGTATAAAAGGTTTCAATTCTAAGTAATTATTGGAATATTATTGGAAAATTCTGAGCAAATTATTGGGTATTTTTCGCACATGCGCCTGCACTGCCACCTACGTAACCCCCGCCGGGAAATTTCACGACGGAGAATCGCACGTGCGCTTTGAAATAATATTTTCACGACAGTTTACTAATTCTAGCCGAACTAATTTTTAAACGTGCAGCTGAAAACTGTATGGTTAAATGGGTAAGAAGACAGGAGAGAGTCTCGATGCAATTTTTTTTTAAGGAACAGACGAGAAACGAGTTATTTCTGCGTCATCGATTGTTTTCGCCAATTGAAACGTCATATCGTATCAGGCGCCAAGCAGGCTCTCTCTACTTATTGATTAGTCAAAAAAATAAAAAAAAAGAAATTATAAGGAAACGAATTTTTAAGTAGTAACGGCCAATTTAAACTTTGTCACTTGTATATTCATCAATTAGTATAAATATTGACAAATTTTAAGAGAATCTTTTAAAAGAAAAAAAAACGATTCGTATAAAATAATACAAACTTTTGGTACGCGTACTTGTAGAATGCAAGAGGTACGTTTATTAATTAAATTAAAAATGCCCGTGTCGAGTGCGGGTAATTCAATAACCGCAGACGCCCTTGTTTCTCCACTTGGCAATCTCGAACTAGCCAACTGAGAAACAGCTAAGAAAAGAAAGAAATAAAAAAAAAGAAGAAAAAAAATCGTCAATTATCAACTTTTGCACAATTTGAACAAAATATTTCGATGATTGTTCGTGCGTTGTCACCGCATAACATCACGTACCAGAGTGAAAGACGTAGAAAAGCATGAAAAAATAAAACAATGTGTGTATGTGTGTGCTGAAAACGCAAGAGCTTTTTTCCCCCCGAGAAAGAAAGAGCCTTAAGTATGCGCGAAGGGTGGTAAAAGTAAGCATAGACAAAACTAAAGAACGCCAAGCTCTTAATCTCAACAAAGGGAGAAAAGGAAAAGCGCCAACATGGGGGGGGGGAGGGAGAGGGGGCGGGGGAGTGGGAGTACTCTCGGTCGTGCAGACTTGCAAGTGTAGTGCTCCAGAGAGATAGAGAGAGAGAGCGAGCGGAGAAGCCTATCGTCTCTCTTATCAGAGCTTGATAAAGAGGTCTGCCGGCGTGCGCTGACACTTGTCACAAGCGACGCAGCAGAAAAAAAAAATAGGAAGACTCTGTCAAGGGTAAGAGAGAGAGAAGGAGTAGGCGGAGCAGGAGGAAAAGGCAGTGACATATCGCGCATCCGCGCGCGCGGCTCACTCATACGTGAGCGCGCGTGGAGGACGGATGGAGAGCAGCCGAGTCCGCTGTCCTGCTCCTCTTTCTTTGCACGCGCGAATATACACGTAGAATTTGGCGTGCGTGGCGCCCGGTGCGGCAACCCCTCCACGCCGGCGGCCCCCCCAGGGCGGAAAAGGAGTCTTGCGCGCGCGCCTCTCTTTCTCCTCCGTGCGCGCTTGTGCGGATATATCGTGAGCGAGAGCGAGTGTGTGTGTGTGCAGCAGTTTCGGCAGTTTTTCGGCGAGCGCCGCCCGCGTTGGCCCCGCACCGCGAGAGAGACATGGCCAACGACAAGCTGCTCGCGCGTAAACCGGCTGTCCTCGTCCTTGGAGGTAAGTCCTCATCAATCTCTCTTGCGTTGTTTACTTGGAAACAGTTGTTCGATTCGGAGCTGCTCCCGGCTCTCGTCGTCTGATACTACGGCACGGACAACGGAAACGGCTCCTCGCCTTATCTCGAAACCCCCTTCCCCGCCCCACAGTGCTCCTGCTGCTTCTCTCGAATTTATGTATTTACATCTGTTTTCTCATTTTTTTCATTTCACTTTTTTTTAACTTTGTGTTTTGTTGTGTTTTGTTTAAATAAATTGCGATAGGCAGATACTTCTCCAACAATCGGCCTCTCATTGTTCGCGATGAGCTCGGTAGTTTTTCAGCGTGTGGTTTTCGGAGCGGTTGGTTATATAGTGCCGTTGCTCCAAAGCTGACGTATATTGACAGGAAGTGTGCGCGTGTGTATGTTGAAACGGCATTCCAGTTATTGCAAACTTATAAGGTTTTGTGTACGCGCTCGGGAGTATTCTCTCTCTTTCTTTCCCGGAGATCCCCCTGTATTTCTGATAACACATGGCATTGTACTTTCGCTCTCGTGATTAGTCAAACTTGTTTATCCGCTTTCTTTGAGAGAACTGTTATACTTAAATTCATTTTATTTAATTGCAATTGTTGAACAAATAAAATTTGTTTTTCGACATTTTTCTCAAACGGATTTTAATCAATTTGTAACTGTAAACTAAATTAGAATTATCTTTTTCAGGTTGTGGATTTATAGGACGTCATTTAGTTGAGTATTTAATTGATAATGAGCTAGTCTCTTATTTAAGGGTGGTAGATAAGGTTCCACCACAAACTGCTTGGCTCAACAGTAATCATCAAAAAACTTTTGAAAATCCTATTGTGGATTTTAAAAGTGCCAATCTTATAAATCCAGGTAAATGTCATAAAATGTTATTCATGTGAATTTATTTATCTGGTACTAATTATAATTTGTAATTTAAAAACTTATTATGTGAAGCTTCATGTGAGAATGCATTCTCTTCTGATCAGCCAATCAAATATGTATTCAATTGTGCTGGTGAGACCAAAAGTGGACAAACAGATCCAGTGTATAAAGAAGGAGTATATAAATTAAGCATGAACTGTGCGCAACAAGCTGCTAAATTAGGTATCGAACATTACATTGAAATATCTTCTGGGAATTTTAATGCTTCTGAGAAGGTAAAAGAATAATTTTATTGATTTTATTTTTAACTAAAGATGTATTAAATTTACTTTATTTTCTAAAGACACCATTAAAAGAAGAAGATAATGCTAAATCATGGACTCTGGTAGCAAAATATAAAATTCAAGTTGAAAATGAATTAAAAAATATACCTGGACTGAATTATACAATTGTCAGGCCAGCTATTGTTTACGGTTGTGGAGACAGAACTGGCTTAGGTAAATTAACTATTGAAGTCATTTATTATTTATTTACATTGGTCTAAAATTAATATTTTATTTCTGTAGCCCCACGTTTAGTTATTGGAGCAGTATATAAACACTTAGGTGAAATGATGAAATTATTATGGGGACCTGAGCAAAAAATGAATACAGTACATGTCAGAGATGTTGCACGGGCTCTTTGGCACATAGCAACAAGACCAGAAACTATTGGACAAACTTACAATCTTGTTGATGAAGGAAATTCTACTCAAGGATCTATAAGTGCCATTATATCAGAACTTTTTAACATAAATCATGATTATTGGGGATCTGCAATGTCTTCACTAGCTGAGGTACAAAATAATTATTGTGATATAATATAATTAAAAACATAATTACATACTTATTATTTTTCAGATGAATATGAGTTCATTAATTGAGGAAATTAATGATAAACACTTAGGGCCTTGGGCAGAAGCATGTAATAAAGATGGAGTTGAAAATAGTCCTTTGTCACCATACATAGATGAAGAACTATTGCATAATCAACATTTGCATTTACAACCAGGAAAATTAACTCAAAAAACTAATTTCACTTACAAATATCCAACACCTACAAAGGAAGCTTTAAAAGAAGTAAATTGATAATTTTTTTAATTCACAATGTTAAATGTTATACAAATTTATTATAAAGTATCTTTTTCTTTCAGGTGTTGGAAGACTATGTGTCCATGAAAATCTTTCCTCATTCTTTACTTCTATAAAGACAACAGAATAAAAACAAAATGATATTTTTTAGAAATGTAGGAAGCTCCAAAGTGCAAAGATTAAACGCTACACCTCGTGCCTGACGCACTTTGATAAGCGTCATATTATTACTTTTACTTATTAAGATATTATGGGCCTACCAAAATATGTGATAAAATAATAGCAATTTATGTACTTAAAACGTAATTGAATCAGAGCGCTAGTCATGTTCCAAGATTTTCGGAACAAAGAGGAACAAATTTCAACAAGCTGCAAGCAATAAAAATGATAAGTAGAAGTACATTTCCCTGTTTTGAAGGTTTCATTTAAAACAAATTAATTTTTAAATAGTTACTTCCAAATTTTCTGATAATGCATACGTTTTTTAAAATGTTAGTTGCATAGTTTAGATCATTAATCTTAAACTCTTAAAACTGGCTTTACAACTGATTAATTTGATTTATTGTTATTTACTGTTATAACATATAAGGAAAATGTTAACATTTTTTAAATCAATAATTTTTAATTAATTAGGTTTATTTGTCTGATACATCACATAATTATAAGACTATTATTACGTATTATTTATTCAAATAGTTTATTTGCGAAAAATCGTGCCTAATTCGACTTGAAAAGGATAATTTAGAAAATAATAAATTTCGAAAGAAGAAAGTTTTCTATGAAATCTTCGGGGGTTTTTATTAAATGCCAAATAGAGTGATAGTTTTTATGATTAGTGATAAATTTTTTATTCTGTAAGACACTTGCTTTTTTATACTTATGGTAACTGGGCTCTCAAGTATGTAAGGGCATAAAAATTCTTAGGGGCTTAACGCTGCACCTATATATACATTCCGCAACAAGAGTGAATTGATGCACTTTGAATTGATGACCCCTTTATCTTTCAACGATTCTAGTTTCGTATGGCTTACCAACTTATTGTATACATTACTCATTGAATACTTACCTCGTACAGCGTACGTTTGTTATATCGAGTACAAATAGTCATGGAATCAATCGTATAACTTGTTCTTAGTGTCTTATACGAAAATATGTTTGCACTTAGGCGACTATACCTTGTCGCGTATAATAACGGCGATAAATTTTTAACTATCACACTCAGACTCGAAGTACTCTCGGACACACTCGAACCGAAAAAATACTGTTAATCATGAGAACGTGTCTTTTACACGTAAAATATTACTGTTAAGCATACATATTGGCCAATAAATTCCATTTAAAAAACAATTAACACTTAATTATTACCTTTTCAACCTTTGCTCTTCGCGCTTGTTTTTACCAAAACGATAAGTCGATCGTAAGGAGAGGAAAAGGTGAGATATCGAAGAATAAACAAAAAAAATTTAATACGCTGCCTTAATTTTATTCAATCGTCATCATTACAACAAGATGCTGTGTTCCGAAGGGTCAACAATATTCTTAAACATTTCGTGTATTTCGCTCTCATTCGAATACTTCAAACAATAAGACTATAATAGTTTTTTTTGTTCATATAATTAATCATGTGTAATATATTAAAATATATACTTTTAATATTTTCGGTAGGTAATATGTAAATATAATGTCTATGTACAATTTGAGGGGTAAGGGTAAAGGGGGGTGGGGAGGGTAAGGAGGGTGAAATATTCATATGTACAAATGCAACTGCACCTTCGTCATGAAAAACGAGATAACTCTTTTCTCTCTTTCCCATTACACTTCTCGCGCATTACAATATACGGATAATAAATTCAGCTCTGGAGTGTTAGAATTCGGATATAAAAAAAAATATATATATATATACGTATATATTTGTGTATGTGTAAAAAAAACACCTTCGCGTGAACAAAATAAATAATAAAAATAGAAAACATCCAGGCGCGTATATACGTTACGTAACATACCGATAATAGAAGTGTCAATGATAATAGTCAATAATTACTCATAAAATTAACATAAACCTAATAGTTACGATAAACTGCATATAGACCGCCTAGGGCTAACATTAAAAAGCCATTACAAAAAAAAAGGATAAAAAAATCCAGAGGAATACCGTATTTCTCTTTCTATATTCTTTTTCCCTTTTCGCCAGCTTATCGAGATAGTCGGTTTGCCCACAAAAAGCACGTATCGATTTTTACTTACTGCTAAACAGAAATTCGAAGGGTGTGCGCGACGCGTGCCGCGAGTACTGCGGGGGGGAGGGGTATACCGAAGTCATCTTTTCGCGCGCAATTTTTCTTTTTCTTTAAGTATATCGTCGTTAAGTAATTCGTCGGAGGGAAACAAAAAACAATTGAGGATCGGGGAAAAAGGGGGAATGTATACAAAAAAACGTTTAAAAAAAAGAAGAACAAACGGAAAAGCTCTTTGTAATAAAACGCTGGAGCCGCCCCGGGCGGATGGGCAAGTGCTATGAAGGTATATATTATACGTTCGACTAGAGCTGCCTAACGGAAACGATTAATACTTGTGTCGGTCTATGGCTAAATGTACAAGTGTATCTGTGTTTATGTGTGTATACGTTGGCGTTTAAGTCTATATCTTTGCGTTAGCTTACGCGTACGCGTGTTTAGGCGGAATAGGGAGTGCGAATTGAGCTGTGATTGACTGATGCAGAGAAGGCCTGGCTCCCCCCCGCGGCGACGATGGCTCTTGTATGAATTTAACGCTTCCCACCCGCGATTACGACACCTCGTGCGGTATAAACGGATTTAACATATATACCTTTTGCTGCCTCTGACTCAGCAATTATTATTTGTATACGCGCGTACAGATGCGGAGAGGTGGATGATTATACGTCTTTTCTTTTTTAACTATTTATCGCCTATCACCGGGTTTTTCGTTAATATAAATAAATATATAGCTTTGTCGCTTTGCTATCTTATCGGATAACCGCATGTGGATTTAAAAATTCAACTATGACTGTCTATGTGAAAGAAGGAAAAATGTATGTAATACACTTTATGTGGTAATGCCAATGTTATATATATGAAGACCTTTGTTTTTAAATAAAAAAATCCCTATGTCTGATAAATTAAAAATTCTTGTTTCAATATTAGTGTAAGTATATGCCTGTATATGTAACTATTGTTTAATATGGTAACTGTCATTTCTGATATCTTGAAATAATCTATTGATTGCACTGTATATGATAAACTATTGTTTGTCAATGATTATGAGCTTGTCTATTGTGTAATATAGCCGTGTGTCTAAAACATTCGGATTTACGCAGGTATATAATATGTCTGCAGTGTATAGTTAAACTCTAATAATAAAACATTTAACGTGAACTGTCAAAGAAAACAATATCGCGGGTGAAGTCATACGTTTCAATAATAATAATAGCAATAATGATAATAATTATAACTGTAATAATAATTTAAGAGCTACGCAGAGGTGTGAATTATTACGAAGCGGTTAAGGAGCCATTTGCGCTCTGCATCGGTCAATCGTAAAATTTACAAATTTCAAAACGTAAAACCCTATATGCTTATACGATTTACTTTCTCGTCGCATTAAACGCGCAATACTGGAATAACAATGATAAATAATACGAACGTCATTGGATATGATTCGGGAAAGGGGGTAACTTGCAAAACAAAAGTAATGACAGTAGCAAATCTGTACGAGCTACGACTGCGCGGATAAGAATGAAATGTTGCTCAAGAAGAAGTGGAAGGCTGAATTCATGGAGGAGGGCCTCTTACAATTATTGCTTTGTACTTGGCCTTCCCTGCTCCTTCTGACAACAGCTGACAGATATTCTCATTCTTGGCATCGCTAACTCGACGTACATTTTGGAAACATCACGCGTGAATGGAAGGCTCGTTAATCGGAGTGTAGCTTACATATTTTTACAAACGATATATATATACACATCTATCGTTACAGATACTTGATTAATTTTTTAACAAGATTCGAACGTACTGCTTTCAATGCGCGCGAAAAGCGTTTTTTCATACATTGCGTTTGATTGCTGCGCTGTTACATTTATTAAATCTCTGATGAAGAATAAATTTTTTTTTCTTGCTGTCTTTTGTTTTTATAATCAAACTTTTTCTTAGGATCTGTATACGAATAAGCCAACAGCGCTTTATTATTTTCCTTTTCAATAGTATGATTCGAATTTAAAATCGGTCTCGAAAGGCTCCACTGCTCGTCAACGGTTCAACGATTATTTCGACACTTTTTAAAGGTCTCTCTATTGTTGTACGATTCAGGTACGCATTACAATTTTTTTGTATTTCCTCTTTGTCCCTCTGTTCTCGTATTTATTTTTATTTTGTATCTTTGTTCTTATTTGTTAAAACGACTTCGAGAAAGTAAAGCCTCGCAACTTTGTCAAACTTTCAAAAAGTACGGAACATTTTTTATTCATTATTTTTCTTTTCTACTACCACTAATAATTTTTCTTCCAAGTTGACAGCGCAGAAAAGGAATTCGAAACGTACAAGGCAGAAAATTTTTTTACGTAAAATTACTCTAGCCAAGATCGCCGATCCGACCTCTTTTTTTTCTTATTTTCGTCCTTTTTTATTTTTAAGATACTATTAAAATAGTAATTTTGATAATTTTTATATCAATTTTAACAATGAAACTTGAGTGAAAATTGACATTGGTTTTCAATTGTAAATATTTAATTAACCATATAAGCGACTCAATGTCAATTTACACTAGTTATCGTAATTTTACAGAAAAAAATTTTCAATGCCGCTCTAATTATATTACATTTAAATAGTCGCATAAAGAAAAACACTGTATCAGCGTTGTGATTTTACAAATTACAAATAACGCAATGGTGTTGTGCACAATGAAAACTCTCTAAAGAGAAACGTGTCATTTTTCTTAATGACTTTCACAAAATTACAATAAATTCGAATATATAGCTTTTTCGCTTTTAAACATGAAAACTTTGAAACGAATATTTATAACGTTGTTTTAAATCATTTCAATTAAAATGACATTAAATAAATTAAGTTTGATTAGAAAATGAAATTAAAATAAACAAGACATTTTTCTTAAAAACGGTGTACGCACATTTTTGGAATACAAATGAAATGTTATAAATACTGAAAGGTACTGCAAGGAAGCGTAATATTCCAAGTAAAAAAAAAAAAAATGAAAAAACCTGCCAAACGAGTGAGTTAGTAATTTTTAAACCCTATGCCTATATTTGATTTTCAAGTTTCTCTTTCCTTAGTGATTACGATAAATTTTTCTTCCAAAGCTATAATCTTTTTTTTATAAATTATTACTACTAACTTTATAAATATTAGTTGTAGATGCCGTATTCTGTCTAGCTTAAAGCTACTCTATCGAATTAGTACTTAAACACCAACTGACACGCTTTATCTTACATGAATAATAATTAAGATTCGCATAGTTCGTGTAATACTTTAAGTAAACAGACGATTCTTAACGTTATCCCTGAAGTGACTTCGACTCTACATTCGAGAGTAAATGATAAGAGTAGCTTTAACTAGGGACATCTTTAATCGAGGCGCTCAATTCAGTTACACACGCTCTTTTCCGTCACTATGTTTCACGAAATATTATCAGCGTGCTGCTTCCTTCCGGTAAGATTTAGATAAATTTATTATTTTGTTGAAAAGCAGAATTTATAATTTCTCTCTCTTACGTTTAAATGCTTGTATTTCTTATCAAATGAAAATTTCTATGTAAAACTGAATTAGTTTTTACAATCGCTATTAATAATTTAAGTTGTAGACCTTTTGAATATTATTTGTTTGTTAGATTTAGTAATGATGATTTATAAGGACAGTTTAAAATTGAAGTTAATTTAAAAATTATACCGAATATTTTGTTTAGTTTAAAAAAATTAAATTGTTAAAAATAACTTTTGATTAAATGAAATCTCTAATGATTTTTCTCAATAAACTGTCCCAATAAACTTGTATTACTTGTAGTTCTGAATGTATGAAGTAATAAATAACAATAATGGAGATACAATAATAACACTGACATACCTATTCTTCACTCTAAACAATACAACTTAGTCTATCAGGTACTGTGTTGGGTTCTATTTATTTTGTCATGGTAACATGCACCAGTCCGGTATATATAAACGTGAAAACGTATAAATGCTTATTGAAAATTTTTTAGTTTTTTTCCAAACTCTTAGAAGGATTATCTTATGTCAGTCGGCTTGATTGATGAAATGTATTGAATATCAAAATGAATTAAAAATTAAAATAATAAAAAAATGTTTAAACTCTCGCGCTTCATACTACAATTTTTTTAATAGAATAATTAAAAGAAAAAAGTAAAACTTAAATCAATTTTTACGAATGTATACCTAAAAATTTAAAAAAAATGCGTCTATGACGCAAATGATACGATATGAACATAGTATCTATGATCATAATGAAATTTTTACAAAGCTTGACCATAAATGGGTTCTCTACATGAATATGCAACTAAAACCTATCACCCTAAAAATTTACAAATAAAAAATAAAAAATACTTTGCTTCGAATAGTTGTGTAAAATCTATTGCTGTCCTATTCTCTGTTTAAATAATAGTACACAATTATAAAATACTACTGTTTTTACTTTCAAAATAAGACTCGAATACCAGCGGGTAATTTTTATACGTTTTTCCTACGTAGTCCCTTCTATTTTTAATTTATTAAATCTAAGTAACCTATATTGATTCTTGCTATGTCAAGTTGTGGTCAGATCTATTAAATAATGGAGAGTATGTATGCATTGGAATTTCTCAGACACTGTTTTAAGCCTGTATAAAATACGCAGTAGAAAAATCAGTCACCAGTAAACATGTATACAAAATTGTGTAAAAAGGAAAGAATCGTGAATACTTGATTCTTTCATCGATAAGTAAAAG
The DNA here is from genome assembly GCA_030522585.1 of Anagyrus pseudococci. Lineage (NCBI taxonomy): Eukaryota > Metazoa > Arthropoda > Insecta > Hymenoptera > Encyrtidae > Anagyrus > Anagyrus pseudococci. The sequence continues at coordinate 65,363 of JAPYYQ010000596.1, read as the reverse complement.
AGGGCCGGAACTTATGGAATGACTATAATTAACTTGTTCTAATGCAAATCGGTTTAATCGTATTGTATGCTTGTTTCTAGCCTTTCTGTTGTCTACTTCACGAATGCTGCTTCTGGAGTCCCTGTTTCGCCAAATCTTCAATTTTTCAATTTGCTGCAGTTTTCTTCGTACAATTCTTCAAGTGGAGTTACTCATTTTGTAGGAATGGAACTTTCTTAAATTTCAGATTTCTTATAAAATTTCTCTTTCTCAAATCGTCAGTCTTTCATCGACGATTCGTAAATAATAACGCAAGGAAAATAAAATTGTGCGACATAACTGCGGACAACTAACACAGAATTAAATCACCGATGATACGTGAGTTATAGGACTCCTTAACGGTGCACTTATATCATTACCACTTAGAATACACTTTTATTCACGTGTCATGGACAACAAAACTATCGTTCCTTACCGTCTCTTGTTTCTTCTCTTTACATTAGGAATACTACCGTTGTGCCCGGGTCGGTAGCCCGCAAAATGTCCTCCAACGAGTGGCCCAATATTCGGTGGGGGGCTTGTCTCTTTCTCTCCTGTTGTCAGGAACTTTGTTAGTCATCATGTTTAATTTACTTCAACCATTTGGTTCGAGTACTGGAACGTTCGCAGTCACAACTTTTCGAGAAGGCAAGGCACCACTTAAATTCCCATCTCTCCTTCCATGGTGTCCAACATTGTTATTAAAGCTTTCATCACTGCCACTCATGTCATCAAAGTTTAGTGTAGTCAGTTGCGTGCTATTCAGTTCTGGAAGTTCTTCCTGCTGACAAAAATGATGTCTAATGTATATTGCAAATTTCTTTCCTTTTTTTTTAATATCGTAAATAACTTTACCTGTGGATTCTCGGTAATACGAAGATCTTTTCGAAAACCATTGGTACCCCGAGGTGCTAGTAATGGTTCCTTTGCACAAGATTCAACAATTCCATTTGCGTGTCCACCCTGCAACAGAAATATTTAATTTTAATACCTTTTCTAAGATTTGAATGATTATTTTAAAATAATTACGGTAGTCCTTTACTTTAGTGTCACAGAGAGGATTATTCCCTGTCACTGTTGGATAAAGCACCGCCAGTTCAAAATCACTGTTGATTCCACCAGAATGACCAATGTTAGTAGAAGATCGATCGACGCAGCAGCCGTTTCCGTTCTGCACCAATACGCCATTTCTCAAAGGCTGAGTACTTTCACATAGTGTACTTGATCTATTTTTTCTCCTTTCATGCCATACATACCAAAGGCAAACAATAACGCAAACTACAGCGAAACCCGAACCCAAATAAATACCTACAAAATGCGTGGAAATGATTTAACAAATAAAACAATGATTCTTAGACAATTAAATTAATAAATGATGTCGTACCTAAGAGCGTATCTTCTCCTACTGTTCCAGATAATAGACTGAAGACTGATTTCTTTTTGTCGAACGAACTGTGTACTTCTGGTGAACTTCCACCTATTAGGATGGCTACCGGTTCCGAAGCATTACCAAAGCCAGCGTTGTTAGAAGCCTGAATAATAACGAAATATTTTTTGCCAGGCTCCAAACCTGGTATATTCGTATATGTTCTGTTTCCAAGGACAGTTATATTTTTCCAACGACTACGAGGCTCAGATTGATCCGAAGAATACGCAACAAAATAATTTTGAATGATGCCGTTCATATGGGTTGGCTCTTTCCATGAAACCATTACAGAACCGTTTATTGTAAAGGATTCAATGCTTCGAACTTTTTCTGGAACTGTAATTTTTAAATAACAATACTTGTTCTATCTTATTTTATATAACAATGTTTTTAAATGAGTTTTTATTTACCATCTTCATTAGTGTAGCATTCAATCGTTTCACTGAAGGAATTATCATCAGAATTATTTGCAACAACTCTTACTTTAAATTGATAAAGCATAAATGGTTTTAAATCATTAATAACTATGTTAGTTAAATTCCTAAAAATAAACAATTAAGTTTGTATTCAAAAGTCAAAATATAAGATACTTGTAGAGAAGAATGTATACTTACGAAGGAATACAAATTAAAGATTCATTCAAAACGTGAACAGAATGATAACAAACTTCAAACAAATTTGATTCATTTGACTTTCCATAAAACCAAGTTAAACTAATGGAAGTAGAAGACAATGGGACGGCTTCTAAAGCGGTCGGTATGTTGCTCACTTAAATCATAAAAACGATAATGTAATTATGATTTAATAAGATTTGATAATTACCTTTATATTTTAACTTACTCGAAATTCGTTTCAGATCGACATGCTTTGCAATACAATGTAAAGTTTCTCCAAAATTAAGAGCACATATTTCAAAAGTGTAGATGGTAGAATCTAAAATAACAATATGTAATTAATTGATAGTAATAATTAAAGTTACGATTTATTAAATCCGTAATCACTTACTCAGATTAGTAAATATATGTTCCGTAGAATTCGTTGTCAAATTGGCTATACCTATTGTCTCTTCATCCTCGTTTTTACAAATAACTTTGCAAGAAGTAAATTGAAGCACAGAATTTGCCTTGATATTCCATTTTGTCTATTTAAAAAGTTAAAATAGAAAATTAGCGTAATTTCGACAAAACTATAAAGCAACTATAAATTGGTACATACCTTAATATTTGTAGAATTGAGAATTAAAAGTTGAATCTGAGACAGATCATTTGACGATGGCATAGTAACGGTGACCCATCCTAGTTGAGATTCATTCGTCGGCCAACCTTGTTGAGTTCTTGCAAGTACTCGAACGTCGTATTGTTCTCCGGGCGTTAAATCTATTTAGTAGATAAATTAGATACCTTCTCACAAAACTATTCATATTATTAATAAAATTTTATTTGTAAATTACCCGATAATATGTATTGTCGAACGTCAGATGTCAGTGATTTGATGTGTACTGATGGTTGTTGAAATAGTCGCCATTCAAGTTTATATTCAGTCACAATTCCTTGAGCTTCTTTTTTGGTTAAAGGCTTCCACGTCACGTTGAGTTTTGTACTATTAATCACATTCACGGAAATCTTTGGGGCAGCTTTTGGAACTAATACAAATGAAACATGAGAAGAATGTCTTACTTATAAAAAAAAAAATCTGTAAGAAAAAGCATTTAGGGGAGACTTACCACTTTCATTAGTTGAACAAGTTATAGTAGCTGATTGGTCACTCGGACCATGATTATTCCACAAGCGCACGTAAAAAGTGTAATTAGTAAATGGTTCTAAAAGTTTCGTAACCTCGACTGATGTAGAGTTTCCAGGCTCAGGTGGTGATACCTCCTCCTTCCCACCCTCTGAAATTTTTTTATATAAAAATTAAGACTCTAGATTAGACTCAATACGTTAAACATAAAATATCTTTCACTAACCGACTGGCCTATAGTGAACGGTGTAGGCAGTGATACTGGTGGCAGGCAGAAATTTTGGAGGTACCCAAGAGATGAAAATTTTAACAGGCGAACGAGCTTCGCATTGAAGAGATGTAGGAGCGGCAGGGCTGTTTCGCGAGGCGTTGACCTGGAGCCGACCAGCGGCCCAGACTTCGCCAGCAGCGTTCACTGCAACGCACTGATATATCCCAGAATCCGAGGGCACAGTTGCCGAAATAGCCAATTCCATCTTATTGTGCTCTTTGTCATAGATCGTTCTGCGTCCTAAAATTACAAAAACGACAAGAAAATATTAGCACACTCGGCGATGAGCACGCGTTCGCGTTCATTACAATGTAATGCAAGTTTGAATCTGACAAGTGAGGCGGAGAATGAGTTAACACCTTTGGAGCATAAGCAAATTAATGCATCGTGTCGGAGTAAATGACAAGGCCGACAGCAGCGTGCTGCTATGAAAAAGATTAAGCCCTTCTAAGTGTGTCATTTTAAAAGCGCCTCAAGACGCGAGCCCCCGTCCGTCAGCGTGAAATTGGATTAAAAAAAACCGAAGCAGTGGTGTCTCCTCGCCCTCTCCCTCGACTCATCTTAATACGCAAGTCCCTCTTGCGGCTTCTTACCATTAATAGTGATATTCTCGGCGTTTTTCAGCCAGTATATCCGAGGTTGAGGCGAGCCCTGAGCTTGACACTCGAACCTTACGGTCCGTCCATTTGGGTAGACCTGATTGGCGGGTCGCTTGACGAAACTCGGCGGCACGAGTACCTCGACGCTGACGTTTTGCGTGATGGTGTGGTCGCTTCTGTTGGCGCTCCTCGCGGAGCACGTGTACACCCCCGTGTCGGCGGCGCTCACATTCTTCAGCTCGAGCACGTTCAAGCCGGAGCTTGCGCCTCGTAGCAGCCTGCTTTGTTCGCCTTCAAAATCTGCAATAGAGAACTAGGCGTTAAGCCGGCTCGAAGAAACGTTCGAGAGGAGTCGAGATGAGATAAGAGATGGCTATCTCAAGCTGCTGACGTCCGCGTAAGCGTACCTGCGCCCTGTGGCACGAACGTCCAGAGCAGCTCGGGCGTCGGGTGACCGGAAGCTGCGCACGCGAGACGCAGATTCGTCCCGATTAGCGGAGTCTGCCTGTAGCTCGGCTGGGGATAAAACGCGATCGGAGAATCGTCTTGTTTCTCCTGCCTCGGCACCACCGACAATTTAGCCTCTTTACTTTTCTTCGTCACGTTTATGTAGTCGTTTACAGCTACGCATCTGAAAGTGACAATTTAACACGACGATTGTGGTTAGCCTGATGAAATTAAGCGTATCTATCGACTTTGTATCAAACTCAAGTATACCTGTACGATCCAGCATCAGAAGGTTTGACCGCTCTTATGTAGAGAATACCGGGTGATACGTATGCATACCTATAAAAAGAAGTCAATAATCAACAACAGAGCAAAAAAGTTTTTCTCGACCAAAAAAAAAAAAGAAATATACTCACTTGTTACTATCGGGGTCGTGCGGTAGCGGCTCGCCATTATGCAGCCAGGTGATGTTGGGCGGAGGCACACCGGCGATCGAGCACGAGAGCCGGGCGATCTCGTTCTCGCGCAGCCACAGGTCCTCCGGCGACTCGTCGAAGGCATGATCGAGCTCTGTTGGGAAAATAAAAAAGAAACCAGGATGAATTCGGGCTGAACAGCCGGTTACCAAGCGGCGAGCGTACAGCGGGAGTCGGACTTACCGGCGTAGAGTACGTAGGTCGGGGCCGAGCGCAGATAGGCTCCGTAGCTGGTGCGGGCGACGCAGCGGTACTCGTTACGCTCGGCCTCGTTGCCGAGGCTCAGCGTAGCGTTGCCACCCTCTCTGCCCTTGCGCTTCTGCACTATCGATTTCTTCTGCGGAGAAAAAAAATATAAAGCGTGTCCTATGTACATAAACAGCTTAGCAGCTTTTTCTCCTCTTCCTCGCATACCCGATTACCCTCTATCTCTTTCGCGCGCGCGCGCACCTTCTCTCGTTTATCAATATCGTTTACTCGCTCGTTTTGTCAATGCGTCAACTTTGTTCGTTTATTCCGGTTAATTTTCCGAGCCGTCCCCGTGTAATACCAGCATACACTCCATGGGAGAGAGAAACAGAGAGAGCTTCCGTTATAATCGACCCGCGTGCGCTTTCCCAATAAATTTAACGCGAATACGAGCGCGAAACCAGAATATCAGCATCGATACGTATCCGCGCAATAACGGCTGCGATTGATATCGCGTTTTATTTCGACTAACGACCCTCTCTCAGCGTGTAAAAACATAAATAATACCGAGCGGTAAAGCTGGAGCGGTGAATAAAAAGGTATACAGCTGAAAATTCGCCAACTCTTTACTCTCTCTCCCAACTCGGTTGTACCTAATATACCATCCCACAAACAGCAGCCGCACTGCTCTCTCTCTCTCTCTCAGCATTATTCGCTTCCGCATTCTAATTATCGGAGCGATAGTCCGTTTCTCTCCCGAATAACACCGTAGCGTCTACAATCTTGCCATCTCCCTCCCAAGCACAACTCACGAAATGTAGTACTCGGTTAGAAAGCTACGCGAATGAATCGGTGAGAAAAAGCCAACGCGGAGGCCCCGAAATAATCGAGGCCCCCGGGAGAGTGAAAGCCCCGGCTATAGAGAGAGAGAGAGAGACGTTCCGCTCAGCCGGAGGGAATTTTTACCTTGACGCGAAGGACCCCGTTACGAATGACCTGGCCGTTGCAGTGGCTGGCCGCGTCGCAGGCACGGCCGTTGTACAGCCAGCTGATCTCGGAGCCGTGGCTGGCTGGGCCGAGGCAGCTTAGACTGACGCCCTTCTGGCCGAGAATTATCTCACCCCGGGGTCGGATCTCCAGACCCAGGCTTGACGAGCCGCCGCCACCGCCTCCGGGGCTCTCTGCCAACGCCTCCGACCTCTTCGCTCCGGAGCCATTGACTCGGACACCTGGAAGAATGAACGTTTTTTAAAAAATCTCCATGATTTTTCACTAATATTGCATGAATTTATAGCGCACGTGTGCTCTTTTGTATGAATTTCATCGCGCGATACGTCGTCGAGATGCTTACGTACACACATCTCCTCGCATTCTCTATCTCTTGCACTTTTGCCTAATTCATGCTTAAAGTGCAGCGAAAAAAAAAATAAAGAGACAGTGCCGAAGCAGAGGGGGGGTGTCAGGGCTAAAAGGATGAGTGGGCGTCGAAACAAACACTCAACGCGCATGACCGGCTCTCGAAAGCTGTAGAAGAAAAAGAAGAGCGAGAGAGGAAAAAAAAAGGAGAGAAGCAAGGAAAACGGAGTGAAGAAGGCGTTGAAGGAGTGGAAGTCGGAGGAGAGGCACGCCGGAAAGCATAATAGCCGAGAGATCAAAGAAGTGAAGCAGCGTAGAAGAGAAAGAGAGGTGCGAACTCGGTAGAGGGAGGAAGATCCGCGCGTCTAACGGGCCATATACACGTTATAGGTGTGTGCGTACGCTCGCGCGCAAGCGTCGACCATACCAACAGCCCAGCAGGGCTCCATTGCTCCGTTCCTCTCCCTCTTTCTCTCTCTCTCTCTCTTGCGTAATTGGCGCTGTCACGCACTTTTTCATCGCCACGAGCGACCGTCGGCCCTATTGACATAACGCCCCGCCGCTCCATGTGTGTGTCTATATGTATAGCCGGCAAAGGGCGGAACTGCAGGCCCCGCGCCTGTAGAGGAAGAGCCTCGGATGTGCATGCAGGGTGCGCAGCCAACTATACACCCGCATTATACTTTTGCGAACGCGCTATAGGACAGCCTGTGGCTGTTGTTACCTGCAGTCTCTCTCTCTCTGCGGACTCGTAAACCCTATGGCCGAGCTTCCGTGTACGATTTACGCCACGTGTATGCGCGCTCCCGATTGGCAAACGTATCCTTGCGTCCAGACTCTCTGTTCTCGCTTTGATTTTTGAAAGGAGCCAGAATTAGGAAAAGCCGCGTATTCAGCGAGTCCGAACAAAAAGAAACAGAAAAAAAAAATTGTAGAAGAAGAGTATATACACGTGTGCTAACAAGCGGTGTTTTGCTCTCTCTCTTTCTCAGGCGCGCCTATTTAGCTCTGTTATTTTTTTTGCGAATTCGCGCGAACCTTCTAAGTTGGCTTTTGGACGATTGCACAGGTGCCCCTCTCCCCCTCCCCCCCTACTCGTTTTACGACTCTGACTTTTCGGCGGTGTAACCGTTGCCAACTTCTCTCCCACCAACCAGGGCTTAGGATAACCTTTTTTCTTTCTTTTTTATACTCTTACGCCACGACTTCGTTTCTATCTATCTTTTTTTTTCTCAAATTTTAATTTTTATAGCGCGTACGCCATCTCCCCCCCCCTCTTTCTTCCTGTGCTACGGGCTGATTATGAAGCGAGATTTAACTGGATTCCCGTGGATTTTGGAGAGTCCGGAACGTTAGAAGGCCGTTGCGCAATGTCACGTTTTGGCCTCTTCTCGCCCCCCCATATCTCCTTTGCTCGCTAAAAGCAAAAGAATACATCAAAATGATGTAAGCGTTCGCGTAGAACGAACCGCCTTATTGCGAGGCTCTCGCAAACTTTCTACATTACTACGCTCCGTCTTCGTCGCACCGCTTGCCCTCTATCTCTCTCACTCTGTCAAAAACACGAGCCGCCGTACGACCATTATAAAAAAGGAGAAACAAAAAGAGAGAAGAGAAAAAAAAAGAAGTCATCGGATTTCTAAGCGGCCAAGTCGAAGGATGTTGCGCCTGTATATTATACCGGCTCGACCAAGCGATTCCTCGACTTCCAAGGATATTAGAGTCGCAAGGCAAACTAATTCGTAATAGACTTCTTCACCGGCAAGCTCAGCGGAGCGTGTTTCAATCGTCATTACTAAACCAATCGATAAACTTGATTATGCGTAGATGGAATACCACGCGCGTTCGCTTGGTAACGACTTTATCGACGTGTTGGAGCAAAAAAAAAACACACACACACACCTACACACATATACATACAAAAGAGGGGTAGGGTTCAGTGAATTAGAAATAATAAGAAGGTATAAACAAAAAAAAAGAGAGAAAAAAGAAAGAAGCTAGACGAGAGGAGCGAGAGAAGAGTGCATATGTAGCATAAGGGTTGCAACAACGTATACACACACGTGGTGTACACGTATGAGGGAGAAAAAGAAGAAAAAAAAAGGGATGTGCAGCTTCGCGCACACGAGGAGTGATGCCGGGCTTTGAGCGTTGGAGTTAGAAGTGTGTGTGTAAGAGAGAAAGAAATAAAGGTAATACGAGGGAAAGTGCAGGGGAGGAAAAGGAGGAAACATACACACGTAGTTGATATGAGAGCCGAGAGAGAGAGAGAGAGAGAGAGAGAGAGAGAGGGTGAGAGGGAAAATCCTCTTGGCGGGCTCTTGCCCTCGGAGAGCAGGCTCTCTCTTCTTTCTCTCCCGGAGTACAGAGAGGAGCCTCCAGCTTGCTATTTTGTTGTACGCCTCTGTTGTCTCTCTGTGTACACCTATGTGTGTACTGTGCATAGGTGGAGGGACGCTTCTTCTCGCTATCTCTCGGGGAACACGCGTGTGTTGCGCAAAGAGAAAGAGAGAGAGAGAGAGAACAGTACCTGCAGCGCGCCGCGGGCAAAAAGTACCTCTGCAGCAGCAGCAGCAGCGCACTGCACGCGCCGGAGCGTGTCCGATCGATCGACGACTCCCTCTCTCTCGCATCTCTCGCGCACGGGAAAACAATATCGTCCTCCCCCTATATGTACGTGTGTGCAGGTGAGCCTCTCTCTCTCTCTCTCTCTCTCTCTGCGCTAAAGGGGAGCTGCCGCTGCTGGTTTTCTTTGATAGGGCGCGCCCCGCGCTCTCACCTATACGCTCACTACCGCGCGTACGATCGGAATCCCATGATTTTCCGATGGGTCAACGACCCTCCCTCTCTCCATCCACCTCGGCCTCCCCTTCTACTACCCTTTCCTATAACTAGTATCACCAGCATCATCCCTCCAGCAAGGCACACTCTGCTCCTCCTCCTCCTCCTCTACTCTTCGGAGCTATACGAGGCGCACACGCACGCAGCTTCGATTTGCCAATTTCGCGTTTTCCCTCCCTCATCAAACCCTCGACCCCCTCGTCCTCTTGAACGACCTCTCTTCCATCCCGCAGCGGCGTACACGCCACACGCACACACACACACCAGCCGTTCGGCCAGTAATTGCTTTCGAGCCGGAGGATTCCGCGAGTCATCGGGCCCCATATATACAACGCAGCTCCTCGCACACACGTGCGTGCGCGTATACGTCTATATACGCGTTATGAGCGAGACTGGCACGCGATAAAATCTCGAGTGTCGTGCACTCGAGCGATATCGCTCATCCGCCAGGTCGGCAGAACACACTGCGCTAATGCTCGCTCCGAGAGAGAGAGGAGCTATCTCCCCTCCCACATAGAAAGCCGCAGCGTGTGCGCCCGGTGAGATAGTCGCTCTGCAGCTCACTCTCTTTAGCTGTGTAACGCCGGAGTTTGAGTCGAGCGAGCGAGATTGCAGGTGCATGCGAGCGAGACACAAAGGGGGATGCTACTATATCCGCGCACAAAGTGTCTGCACCGGACGACTCTGTGCGCCGCGAGAAACTAGCGAGAGAGCGCCTGGCGGCCTATGTCTATACATCGCCCTCGCTCTGCACGCGAGAGACATAGAGAGAGAGAGAGAAAGAGAGAGAGAGAGAGAGAGAGAGAGAGAGAGAGAGAGAAAGATGAAAGAGCGACGAGGATACGTCATGGGAAAGATATGCCGGGAGAAGAAGAAAGAGGAGCCTCTTGGACATGCCGATTGCCGGCCGGCTGAGATTCGTGCTAACCTATTCTCTCTCGCCTGGCGGCGGGGCGCGCCCCCGTGCTCTCTCGCCCCTGGCGCCGCCTCTCTCTCTCTCTCTCTCTCGCTCTCTCTCTCTCTCTCTCTCTCTCTCTCTCTCTCGGCGAAAAGCGTGTAATCGTCGTCTAATGGAAAATCAGGCTTGAATGCTCCTGCGGCTTTCGCGAGGCCGCGGTTTACCTTATCCACCCTATCTCTCGCTATTCCCGTCTCTGTACGCCGACTGCGTTGTACCCTTCCCCCCCCCCCTTTCCCGGCAATCGGTGTTTTGATTGCTCGCGGGAAAAGAAAAATTGCCGAGGGGAAGAGCACAGGCTGACAGGGAGGAAAGCGCGATCGTTAATGTTTACCTGCTCTATCCCAGAGCCTCGGCGGGCACACGGACCTCATCGCGTCGACGCGCTTCTCTCTGCCCTTTTCTCCTTTCTTCCTTCCTTCTTCCTTTTTTTTTTGTATCTGTATTGATCGCTCGCCGGCCGCGCGCAACGTGACGATAGTTTGACGTACGCTTCATTGATAAGCGCACCTCCCCCCCCTCCCGCGAGGGTGGGGCTTTTAATCGAGAGCTATATGTGCGTGCGCCGCGGAATTCGGGCGTAATGGAAAACGCCTTGTTTACGCCGGTTCGTTTTTTCTTTCTTGTTGGCTTTTTTTTTATCGGGGAGGGATGATGATAGGCGTTTACGAAATTTATGTGTCGTGAGAAATTTGGTGTTTTTTCTTCTCTCGGCAACGCGGAAGTATTATCGAGCATATACTCTGGCCGGATAACGCGCAAGCTAGCGCGATATAGTATTGACTTTTTTTTTGCACGGGGGGGGGGGGTTTACACGCACGACGATGCCTCGTATAACACGTGATACGCGACGTAAACACGTTGAATTTCGTGGGTACAGATAATCAGGCGGAAAAGTCGATGTGCTAATTTCAATATGTTAAACACGTGCGCGCGCGTATTACGTTACCCGTGGAAAATCGTATACGAAACGCGCGCGACACGACGTCGAGCAGAAAAAACTCCGGAGATTAGGATAAAAGAGCGAACACGAAACACCTTCACAACAAAAACAACACGATAAAAAAAAGAAGAATACTCGTCCAAAAACTCTTTTTTTTTTCTCTCTCTCTCTCTTTTTCCTTAACGAGGCTCTCTCGCGCGTTTCGTTAACGTCGTTACAGTAGCTGCCGCGCGCGTCTTTTCCTCCAAAATCCAATAAAAGCCAAACGGGTACAAGCACCGAGGGCTGCTTGCTCTCTCTCTCTCTCTCTCTCTCTCTCTCTCTCTCTCTCTCTCTCTCTCTCTCTCGAGGCAAGCGAGCAGCGCGCGTCTAACGCGATATATTCATAAATATGCAAAGGCATTGGCAAGCCAGGCCCCGGACTCGTTCTACTTAAATCATAAGCTCTGCTCCGCTGCGTGTATAGCCTAGAGTATCTATCTCCGAACCAACGAAAAAACGGCTCTCTCTCCGTATAGCGGAATAAAAAGACGTAGAAGAAGAAGAAGGAGAAGAAGAGGCAGAGAGGAGGAACAGAGGAGTATAATCAAACGGCCGATCGTATATACATGCGTGCCTGGACGCTAGATAAAGAAAGAACGATCCCAGTGTGTGCTTTCACTCGGCACACGTGAAACACGCGCGAACTTGGCTAGGAGCGGAGTAGAGAGAGAGAGAGAAAGAGAGGAAGACACACAGAGAGTGATACGTCGTTCTCTTTCTCTCTTTCTCCATCCTATCCCTCACTTACTCACTACGCACACGAGCGAACGAGCGGGCGAACCCGCGCGCGCGCGCGTGGCCGCTCGAGCGAGAGCTGTATAATGCCGGGCGTTATTGATTGCTGATTTTCGGCCCAGGAAGTGCCTCCTATATAGGAGCGCGTGCGTGTGGGGAGGAGGAGGAGGAGGAGGGCCCGAGAGCCGTATATATACGACGCAAATTTTTCCGCCCGCAACTGCGCAGCCTCTTGGGCGCTGTTGTTTTTTCGGCTTAACGCGTCCAAAGAGAGCCTCTCCTTAAACTCCCACCTCTCCCCCTCCGTGAGATATAACGCGCAGTTTCCGCCATCTCCCTCCGTCCACCTCCTACTTCTCCTACTTGCGATTCGTTGAAGGTCGGGCCAATGTGAGTTTTTTCGTGTGTTTATACACGCGGCGGTATATACGGCGAGGGATACGCGTGATGCAACGATTACGTTCGACGATCTCTCGGGCAACGCTGCGTATCTCTATTATGCGTATACGCCTGATAAAACACACGAGACTCCTTTTTTTCCTTTTTTCCTTTTTTTGTTCTTTCTTTGAGAAGAGAACCTTTTGGAACATGTCGATCGAGCCTGTATACGCGTTAGAGCGAAACGGTACAATCGAATTCGTAATTGAGAGAGCGCGGACGTATCGAGAGAGAGAGAGAGAGAGAGAGAGAGAGAGAGAGAGAGAGAGAGAGAGGGAGCGTGGCGCACAGGAAAGTAGATACGATTTAGTCCTACTCGACTGTATATAATATATGTATGTGTACGTGTGTGTGCGTATGTACAGGCCGCGGAAGCAACGAAATCGCTCCGGCGTTTCTCTATTGGAACAAAGAGAAATGCCCGACCTTTTTGTCTAGGCTAAAGGCCTGTGCGAGGCGAGCGAGAGAAAAAGAGAGACAGAGAGAGCGAGAAAGAAAGAAATATTTTTCTCAGCGTGCCCAAGTGTGTATTACGCGCAGTCCGCTTTGTAACGCACGTGGAGGATTTCTTTTTTAGCCTATACCCTATATATACCTCCTCTTTTCTTTTTCTCTTGTTTTTTTTTTATTCTTTATACTCGGAACGCGTACCATAGCTATGAAGAAACTTTTCCCTACGGGGCGGATATGCGCTAATACAAATGCCGAGGATAGGAAAAAGTATAGAGGGCTAGGAGGGATGTCAGGAAGGGATCCTGTATAGGAAATTATACAGTTTAATAAGTTCCTATCAAGAGCTGTCTTGGGGTGGCATTGAAATTTCGGGGCGATGAAAGACTATTCCAAAGTGTATAGCGTATTCTCAACAATAATAGATACCGAGCGCAAACAATTTTTGTTTAACCTCGTACAATATTTACTTGGATGAACATACATTTCTATTGGAAATGAATATTTTGAATAAATATTGAACTAGAACTTTTTGAGGGAAATTCAATTGAATGTTTTATTCAGTTATCCTATACGTATCACATAATATTATTATGGAATAATACTGTAAACATTCGTTTCTATTCCGCATCAAATTTCCTCCAATATCTCTATCGCATGTATTTTTTAACTAATCACTTTTATCATTTTCCATTGGCTCGACGAATTTTAATTCACATCAGCCGAACTACCAACGTAAACTCGAAAACTTACAACGAAGAAGCACAATCAATCACATGGTGAAAAATACTACATTATTTACGCGCAGGCCGAACGGGAAAAACACCCTTGCCAAGCGTATATGTACGCGCTGCCCGCATTTGCGTACACTCATCGTCTGTCGTCTGGTCGGTTTATTAAAAATTCATGCTAATTGCTAGAAATAAATGGTAACTTCATTACCCGACCATGCATACACGCAACAAAACTTCCCCACGCTCTGGTTCGATTTCTCCGAAAAAGAAAAGAAACCATGAAGTCCCTTTACTTCCGTCAAAATAAACAACCGTATAGTCATATCGTAGTATATAGCGCGCTCGCACGCGGATAAATAAAGCGAAAGAACAACAGCAAACACGAAACAAAAACAAAAACAGAAAAAGGAAGGAGCAAAAGAGAGAGAGAGAGAGACACAATGACCTGTTATAAAAGCCTGATGCAACGCGCTCTCTCGGAAACACGTTTTCGGAGCAGCCCACTGCGGAGTCAAATTCAGTTATATATTTTATTACAACTCGCGCCGCGACGAATCGGTCACGCATCGGAGTCTTTGCTCTCTCTCTCCTTCTCTCCCTCTTTCTCTGCCGTTCGTTTGCGTCATTGTTTACCCTCCGTTAAATTTCCAACGCGCGCACGATCCGAAGGCCATAGAAGATCCATAGGAAAACCAGGACCTTCCGAGCAGCCGCTTCTTTTCGCTTTGTGCGCATCAACGATCGTATCCTCCCCGAGCTCATCGGCCGTACGCGGGATAGAAGAAGCGAGAAAGAGGAAGAAGTAGCGAGGCTCGTAAACAGCGAATTGTAAAGACTAGGAGAAGGAGCGGAGGGAGAATGATCAGATAAAAACGGCCAAAGCAGGCGCAAAACTCCGGCGAACATGCTACTCTCTCTTTCTAATTACGACGCACCGCGGCTTGCTTATCAGACGCCAAGAGAGAGTACACAAGAGAACAAATGGCGGGGGAGTGAAGGAAGAAGAGAGAGGGGAGAACACGTAGCATAACAAAAGCGGCGTGCGAATTCACATCGTCCGCGTGCGTTGCGTGCAGCTTCCGCGCGCGCGCGCAAGAGGATAACGTTGGCGAAAGGACGCGATAGGGAAGCATAACAAGCGTCGTAGCAGCAGCAGCAGCAGCAACGCGCGTGCCTTTGGCTTTAAAAGAAGTAACCGCAATGTCGATGACACGGAATAGGCATAGGCCTACTGTAAATAAGAGCAAAATTAAAGGGAATGAATGAGTAGGATGGAAAGTCAAAAAGGAGCAAAGAGAGAAAATAGCCGTGTAAACAATACGCACCTGTGGGACAAGCGCTTCTGAAAACTTCCGTAAACAAGATGCCGAGCAAGAGGACTCGGGCCGCCATAAATCCGGGTTCATTCGGCCTGTGCAGCCGAGTCGAGCCGACGAAGGCGCCTGCTCGGCGGGGGTGGCCGGCTCTCCCTGTCTTTCCCACGGAGTCGGCAGCAGGCTCTCCGAAGCACACACTCACTACTACTGCTGAGCGCGGGCTCGGGGCCGCTGCTGCTGCTGGAGGCGACGAGGCGCGCTGGCAGCCTGGGCAGCTCCGCGCGGCGGCCGCATGTTTGCGCCGGGGGCCGGTCTAGCGCGCGCGCGCGCCCAAACCTGCGCCCCGAAAAGAGCGAGCGAGAAAGAGAGAGATCGAACGTGCGCGCGCGAGAAAGAGAGAGAACACGACCAGCACCGTCGCACGCGCTATCTCCTCTCTGTACGTGCGTGCGCGAAACAGAACGGCACTAATACACCAGCAGCAGGAGCAGGAGCAGCGGTCCCGATGAATGGGCCTCGCCTGACGACTGGCTGCTGCTGCTACTGTTGTTGTTGTTGTTGTTGCTCCGATTTTCACGGCTCGGCTTCATCGCCTCTGCGACGTCGTCCTTCCGGGCAGTGTCCTTTGCCGAAGACTAACGCCCCCGCGGCTTCAAATGCTCTCGCGAAACTGTGTGCTCTCGTAGCGATGGGCGATGGGTGAATAGGTAGGCACTAGCGCAGAGAGCGGGCCAACAAGAGAGCCACAGGCTTGAGAGAGCCTTCCTCTCCGTCTCTCCTACTTCCGCAGCTTCAATTTCTCTCTCTCTCTCCTCTGTCCTTGTTTCCGGGATCCGTTATAGCCGCGAGCGATGCGCCTGTGCGCGAAACAAGGAGAGAGAGAGCGCGAGAGAGTTTGCCCCTCTCGGGAACGCGATTCTTGCTCACTCTGGGATTCTAACCTCGCGGACTCTCCGCGAAAGAGAGGGGCTGGTGTGTGTGTAGTAGGCAGGCAGGGGCCAGCGGACAGGTGGTCGTGTACAAACGCCACACGGTGAGAGAGCGTTCTAGCAGTGCTCGGAAGAGAAGTCTCCTTTCGATAAGCAGCGCTTCCTCTTTTCCCCCAAGTTTCTTGCTCCTGCTACCGCTCTCTTGTCTATGCGTGTACTGCCGCGGCTTGTGCTTACTTCCGCGCTCCTGCGCTGCAGGATGAGAGAGAGAGAGAGAGAGAAGCGCGAGAGGAGAGAGAACAAATAACTATCTATATCAGGAATACACAACTGCGCGGTGGAGCGCTCGCGGCGGTCCATGCACGACTACCCAAGCCTCTAAGCTCTAAGGCTCTCTCTAAGCTAAATCCCCCTTTCGCATTGCTCTAGAAGCAGGAGAGCGGGAGGGGGAGGGAACCTTCCTTCCCCCGCGTGTGCGCGCGCGCGCGAGAGCTGCTCTCTATCGCCCTCCGCCGCGGTTCACGACGTTCCCGACACAAGCGAAAAGAAAAGTACGCGCATGTGCGCGCTTCGACGTACAGTACAAACTATATAACTCCGTAGTCCGGTACACGCTCCGTTTGGCCCTTACTTTATCCTTGTCTAGTCGACAATGTTTTTTTGTCCTTCTCCAGGAAATCGAGGATACTCTAAAGCGCCTATGTCCACCTTGGCTCTTCTCGTTTGAGTTATATTCTTTTGTAACATTGTTGAAAAGCTTGCGAACATCAATGATGTGCTTCCTTTAATTTTCGGAGCAATCCGTTAGAATCTGGAGCATGGCCAAAAAAGCGTGATTGAACTCTCAATCAAATTTATGATTTACCTTACAACTAGTTTTCCATAGCAATTTATGAAAGCTTTAAAGCTCGTGAAAATTTTTGAATAAGATCAAAATTCATTTTTCGATGTTTAAGTGTAGTTCAAGATAAACTGTATATTTTAATGTTTGTGTTTTTGTTATCCTTTATGCTTTAAATAATAAACTGAATTTTATTTAACGCTTATTATCGCTTTAACGTGTCAACGCTTGAAACAAGAAATAAACGATTTATTTTTCAATGTCATTGAACTCAATTCCGGTGGCTATAGTCATACCAATAGCAAAGTAAAAAAATCACGTGCAATATTTCAAACAAATAATTAATGAAACGTAGTTCTAATCGAAAATAAGAAATCGTTCTAATATATACAGAAGTTGATGATTAATAAATTACTACTAATCCTACGACGGACTCGCAAAAAATAGCCAGCACAACTATAAAATTGAATTTATGGGAAATAAATTCTGTTAGATTAGATTGAATAATAAAATATCGAAGTAGAGTCGAATAATTTATTTGTATATAAAAAGAAAATAAAAATATACATTGTATAAAAAATTTGCACAGTCATTAGTTAAGACCATATTTTGCAAAATACTTCAAATCAGAATTCTTGGAATTCCAAATCCAATAATTTTTTTATCACGTCGTCTATTTGAAAGTCATCAGCAAGTTCAATAATTAACTCATCAACAAGCTTATCAGCAATCCAACCAACGATTTCCCAGGGTTTGTTTTCACCACTACTTGTATACATTGGACTAGATTCCAAAGAACTTTGATACTGATTTCTAAAGTCAGTAATACAGAGTTTTGCTGATTCAGGTACTAGTAATTTATATGAAGGATCCCTCTTTAAGTATTGAGCTTGACAAGATGCATCCAGGGACTTTTTATCTTTACTATTTTGTTTATCAAAACATTTTTCATTACTATAATCTTCTTTGGTCGAAGTACAACAAATTAATCGCATATTTTTATCACCAGTTTCAATTTTATTTTTATTATCAAATGCACAAGATTCATCTGAAAAATAATATAAATTCATCAATTCAACAAAAATTTTAAATTTAATTCAAGTATCATAAATCAACTTACTAGTATTGGGTTTTGGATGAAATGTTTTAACATAGTCTTTTACAGCTTCAATTGAAGTTGTAGGTATTAATTTTGTATTATTTGGATTATTTTTAACTTGAGACAATAAATCTTCTATCACAGGTAACAAAGATGAGAACTGCCTTTCATTTTCACTATCTTTTTTAATATCATTTTCGTTTGTTATTTTATTTTTTTGCAGTCTTTGAGATTCTTTTGTATTTTTATAAATTTCATATTTTTCATGCAAGATCCTTTTAGCAATATCCGATCTAGAATCTAATTTTAGTGATTTAAAACTTTCTGCATCCAAATCTGGCTGAACAGTTTGAATCATTGTTTGTATATCATCTTCTTTAGGAGGTACATTAATTTTAATAACTTTGGTGCCCATAACTTCATTTGATGTTTTACCAACAAGAGGAATGTTTGACTTTTTTGATCCTGATAAACCATTAGATGAAAACTGTTTAGATATCTGACCAATGTGCTTTTTGTCTTTTGATAACTGGAACATACTGTGTGTTCTTTTAGGCAAATAAGCTTTAGCTAGTTTCATATCTATCGCGTACATGTTAAAACGGTTTGTTATCATTTTCCGATTTCTTTTTTTATTACCGCGTGGCGGGGTAGCAGGTATCGATCTTGTGGTGTGACATTGAGCTTGTGATTCATTACCAGAATTCGGTCTAAATTTTGATAAAATTGCTGCACATCGGCTTTCGGTCTCTTTTCCCAAAAACGTATCTTTTTCGTCGCCAGAGCAATAGAGTTCAGAAGTGAGCTGAATTTCATAGCAAATGTTTTTCAAATGAATTACTACTTGTAAAATATCTTTCAGTTTTCCAGGATGATTCTTTAATACTGAGCTAGGAATGTGCTTCCAATAAGCACTTAAGGCAGTTAATAATAATTGATGTGCACTGATTAATTTTTGTTCTATGGCTTGCATATGAATTATAATTGTTCTTCTGCTTAATTTTACATTGTTATTTGGAGTAATAGCTTTGATATGTCTTTTAATTTCAGAAATTTGTCTGCTAAGATCATACAAATAATTTCTGGATAGTCTTGTAGAAAATTCTGCTACTCGCTGTTGCCTTCTAAGAAGATCATCATCTCCATCAGGCAATGGAATTCGATCCAGTTCATATAATATTGAATCTAAGATGATAGAAATCTTCTTTTGAATACCTAATATTTTAGATACTACAATGGAATCTGGACGGACAGGAATTGAGTCATTTTCATTACTCATTTTATCTGTCACACTACCATCTGGACTACAATGGTATTCTAAACCATGTGAGCTGTAGTGACAACATCTTGGTTGAAGTTTCTTGCTTGTTATTGTTTGATCTGAACATGTTCTTCTAACATAAGTACTAGGACCTTGAGAATCTGATGATTCTGAATTGTAACTATCAGTTTCTTCTTCTGGTATAGTTAGTAAAAAATTTGTACTGCCTGTGCCATTTTCTTTGGTAGTGGGAGAATCTTTTTTTAAATATTTGGTTAATTGCTCTTGCTAAAAACATTTAAGTAAGTTAAAAGATTAGATTGAAAACAAAAGTAAAATTTAAAACTGTTCTATTGTACAAACCTCATTATTGTTAATATTTATGCCAACACCATAGTTTATTTCAGGTACAGAATCAGCTTTCAGTCTCATTAATTCTCTATCAACATCTTCTAAACTCTGTGCAAGAGTACGACTTGTTCCATATTCGCTTACCTGATACCCATGTGAATTTGATATCAATTGCTCTTGTTCATTAATAAAAGTAGTCCAAACAGCTTCATCTTTGTCATGATTTCTATGCCTCTTCACATCTTTAATAATGTGCTTGAATTCATTTACAGGAACATACTGAAAATATAAAACCGTTAGGCAATTGATAAAATTTGACTTGCAATACACATTTTATAGAAAAAAAAATAATAATAAATAAATTAAAAAATACCAGACCAATAATTTCAACAAGAATTCAAACGATTAAAAATTAATTTTTTCAAATCCTCAATCATCTCAGTAGCACAGGGCGGCATTTAAATCGTTAAAGAACAAGCAAAGAAAAAAAAACTGAAGCGTCAAAAGGATGAAATAACGTTAAAACCTGAAAGCCAAAATCATCGCCGTCTTCGTGAACCGAGCAGCAATCCCCGGAGCCGGAGCTCGGCCGTCCAAGACGAGCTTTCGCGACACGGCAAGAGGACATGGCAAAAGCGGCGGTTGCGTTGTCGCGGCGTTGCCAGCCGTAAAGGTTAAGTTTACGCAGTGACGAGCGCGCCCCGGGCCTCGGTCTCGCTCTGCTCGCCGCTCCCGCTCTTTCCCATAGCCGGCCAACACACAGACCTCCTTGGCCGCGATATCCGGATACGGCGAGCGCGACAAAGAGGTTGACAGAGGCAGTCGAGGATTACACGGGGAGCGCTGACGACAACTCCTCCGCGGCCGCTTTCTCGCCTCCTGAAGTCCTGGCTCTCGCCCCGTCGTCGCGCGCCGACTTTTGTTTGCACGCGCGCTTCTCTACGGACAACGAAACAGTGCGGCCCGAGCTTGATTGATCGCCCGCCGCTCTTTCGCGTGCGCTCTACACCTACACTGCCTTTATTTACGCAGGTAATTTTCGGTTGCACCTCTCTCATTCACTCCCTCTTCCTCCTCCCCTCTCTCTCTCTCTCTCTTTTGATTACTTCGCTTTATCGATAAACGTTTTATAAATACTCCGAGGGGGGTAAGCTGAGTTTCGCGCCTTAGCGTGCATACCTCGAATTCGGCTAATGCTACGGTTAATTATCTTCGGATTCTGAATAATTCGTAGTTTTAGGAAATCATTGAAAATTTTTATTAAAGCTTACATTGCTTATCATTATCTTAGCAGATTTGATAATTACTGTCATTTAATATTCAAATTATTAAATTATGCAGAACTTCAATGTAAATATATTTGTTTTTAATATTTATCAATTTGAGACATAATACTGTAATTAAAATGATAAAGAAAGTAATTTATATGAACAATTATTAATTTTATATTTTTATAGATACTCCATAATGTCTGATGAAGATAGCAAGGAGCAGGACCTTAAAATGGATCAGAGTGAGATACCTGATGAAAATTTGAGCAAAATTTTAGATTCCCAAGAAATCAATAATGCAGAACATGATGTTATAAAAGGAGATACAATTGGAGAAACATTATACAGTGCCAAATGGATTTTAAATACTTTGATATCTCTGTCCAAAGTAAATTTACTTATCACATGTTTGATAATTTTTTTCAATGCAAAGATATGAAAAATCTGAACTTATTTTTTTTTCAGGTGTATGAAGAAGAGTGGAATGAATCATTGGAAAATGATTTATGCATGCTGTGGGACATGACAGCAGAAAATGATATAGTAGAATTTTTATTAGAAAATGATTTTCTTAAAATGGCTGAATTCACATTGAAAATTTCAGAACAGCCAAGATTAACGGTTCGAAATATTAGACCCAGTAATGAAAAATATTTTTTTAAATTATTGGTGTAAGTTTGATAATAAAGATCAAATTTTTTTACAGGAAATTATTGTAGGAATCATTGGAAATATGTGCTGCAATACAAAATCTCTTGAAGCTCTTACAAATATGAATGAATTAAATTCACTGATCTTTAATCTTACATCCTCAGATGATAAGGAAACTTTAATCCAAGTATTTAGGATATTGCAGGCTGCTTTGTGGGATATTAAAAAAAATCCTAAGTCCCTGTGGTTAAAAAAAATACTGGAATGTCAAATTCTTCGGGAATCTGTTACTTTTATATTAAAAAGTTCTACAAGTGGTAATAATTTCTTATCTACATGTATTTAACTATTTTAATTTAAAAAGGTTTCTATTAAACATTGTTATTTTATTTTAGAGGAGCTTTTAACACCTTGCATTGATTTTGTTTATTTAATGTCTGACCTAAAAGAACCAAGTCATTTTCTGGAGTCTGTATTTGATATTGATCAATTAATATATGCTCTTTGTGAATCAATGATAGAATTAATTAATCAAAAAGAGAATTGTCATTCCAATGTGCAACTTAAAAATATAGAAAATTGGTTTAACGTATTATTTAATATAATGAAACAAAATTTATTAAAATTCTCTGATGGTGAAGATGAAAATTTCAACAAAATAAATGCTGTAATTTTAAAAATATTGCAACCGTATGAAGATTTGAGTAATATAATGCCATTGGAAAACGAAAGTATAATTTGTATTCATCAATGTATACAAATTTTATTATCTTTCCAAAAAAACGAAATGTTTCCCAGTAAAGAATTGATTCAAAGTGTTCTCAAAGTCATGATTAATCTTGAAAAAGGTAATGATAATTATTAAACACAAACGTACAGTGTATATATTTTAAAATTGAATAATATACATTTTTAATAATGTTTTACTCCACAGTTGCAACAGAAGATGACTTTGAAAATACTGATGATTTAAAAGAACTGTACGAGTATCTTGTAAATTATTGGTCTGAAACATTAAGAAATACAGATACACAAAAAATTCTAGAATTATTACAATTATGTGATCAACAGACTGTGAATAACATTAAACAACTAACAGCTGTCTCAAAAATTCCTAGTGATTGCATAGCAAAATTACAAGAAGCCTTGTCAATGTTAACTCCTACGTGATTGTTCCAGTATTCTGCATAAATAAATTTTGTATTATTAAATTAACAATCTTTACGTTAATCTGCTGTATTTACACCCAACGGTGAGAACAAAAAAAGGCAGTACAAAAACTTGGTAAACAAGTTATTATCCAGTTGGTGATCTCGTAACGGGAATGCGCTGAAATTGTTATTTCTGCCGAGTCCGTCCACCGGCACGTGTATGACTCAATATTTTTCTTCTCCAAGTTAGAAAATACGTTGCGTCAGGCGTTGCTGAGTTGAGAGGAGACGCACAATCTCTGTGAGCGTAGCGAAATATCACTGGAATTGTGCAAGTCCATTATATATCTCTCTCTTTTTCCCTCATCTTGCACACACGTCGTAGCCGTCGGCGGAGCGATTAGAAAGAGTTGTGAGCGAAATAAGAGTCAGCTGATAAGATTATTTGTTTACAGGCGCAACCAATTAGGCTTGCTTCGCGGAGGGTCTCGCACACGGCAGAGTTGAGCAAAGCCCCACCGGCGACGGACTTTTGAGAGGGCGATATAGAGAAATAGATACTCATCTCGCCATCGCGTGCGTCATCTTTTTATTTTCGTACAAAAAGCGCCGGCTTATTGTGCCGCTGCTCCATTATATTCCCCGCCGTCTCTCGATCGCGCGACTCAAAGTTACTCGTCGTCGGCCGCTTCGGAGAAAAAGCAGATAAGACGCCGCTTCGCGGCTCGGCGATCATCGCGCGAGAAAGAGAGTGAGAGAGAGAGAGAGAGAGAGAGAGGCGGTGGTGTTGGCAACTATGATTTCGTTTGGCAAAAGCGCAACGGCGTTTCCATGACTGTAATGTTGGCAGTAAACAGCCAGCCGTTGTCGTGATCGCGCATTCCTTTTCTCGTCGTCGCCGCAACCGCAGCAGCAGCAGCAGCATTAGCCAGCAGAGAGCCAAAGCACTAACAGCAGTACAGCAGAGGAGCAGAGCAGTAAAACCTCGCATTACCGAGACAATTTGGAAAGCTTTAGCTACGATTAGCCATACCAAGTGCGATCCTCGTTCTCTGATACAAGCAATTTTCACACTCTCCCCTTCGCCCGGTGTGTGCCATTCATCACTAAGACGTGTGTCTCTGTGCGCGAACCGAAACAGCAGCAGCAGCAGCAGTCGCCTTGGTCGCGCAGCAGTCGGAATTTCGGAGCACGCGTCCTCGCCAGGAATTGTCGGAGCCTCGGTTATAGCCACGTCGGGATCGCCTCCTGCCTCGCCTCACCCCCTGACCTCCCCCCGCCCGGCCACGACCGTTTCCACGCCAACGTTACCTCAACTCCGGCACAATTCGTCAATTTCTCCGCATCATCCCGTCGATCTTCTACACGTTCAAGATGCCTAACGAATTGACTATCGAGGACGTGAGTACATCCGGATTATAGCTCGGAATTATTAATCTCATTCTTTCACTTTTTCTCCTTCTCTCTCTAGCTCGTGTGCGCGTCCGTTTGACGTTTCGAGAGCAGGCGCGCGTGTGCGTGCGTGTAGGTGTTTTTTAGAGAGAAACGACGACGACGCCGAGAGCAGCAGCAGCAGCAGCCGAGGACACGATATATGGCTCTCCCGCACGCACACGCGCCTCCTCTCGTAGCGCACGTGCTTTGTTATATATATTTACTTGCGTGTACATGTGTATGCAGAACATATGTACACGTATATATACATAAGCAATACACACAAGAGAGAGCGCGCCCGTGTGTTTCTCATCTCTTTGCTCCGCTTCTTTTTTTAGCTGCCGCTTCTGAGGTCCCCAAACGTGCACATGAAGGACGAAGCGGTGGTCCTTCAGAAGATCAACAAAATCGTAAGAGAAGGAGCCAAAAAACTCCAGGTGCGTACTACTATTTTTATCTTTTAATTTAGAAACGACTGCCTCGTTTTTTCTCTCGCCCTTTATAATTTTTCTCTCTTTCTCTCTTTTTTTTCGAACTCTGTATTATTATTACCATAGACGCACAAGCGTATTAACGTATCATATGTTTTATTGCAGCTCGTGAGTGACTTTGATCTCACGTTGACGAAGCAGCACGAGAATGGAGTTCCAATTTTGAGCAGTTTTGGTAAGACACCTGTGCTTTTTATTTGAAAAAATGCGATCGATCATTCATATCTTGCTTGTTTTTTCTCTCTTTTTTTTTATAATTACGATTTTGAGGAATTTTAATTCACAAAAGTATGTTTGAGACAAAGATGTTTATTTTGCGAATCGATACATTTTTTTAAAAAAAATTCGTTTTTTTCCGTTATTTATTTTCTTTTTAACGTTACGTTTGGCGATGCCGCGTCACCGCTTTGCGGACTGTTATCAGTTCGCGCGTTCTCAGCCGCTTAGACGTGAATGTCCACGGTCGTGACACATGATACACAAACAACTTTGAAGCCGTTTATAATGCACGTCGTATTAAATGGATTATGAATTTTAATCTAATGCCTACGATGTAAATGCTGTTTTGTAATAACGCTTTATCTCGATTATCTTGATAAGAACAGCTTTTTTTATTGAAACAATATACACACAGTAATAAAAGTTAATACAAACATCGATTTATTTCTATTAATTAATTTTTCTTTATTTCAGGAATATTCAGGAAGAGCAAACAACTTCCTGAGTCCTACAAAACTGAAACTAAAATCATGTATATAAAATACAGAGCCATAGAAATCGATCCAAACATACCGACAACAGAAAAAGTCAAAGCAATGAATGATTGGATGTTGCACTCTCACAAAATTCTTCAAGGCCTGCAATTTGATCAGAAAGAAATTGAGGAGCTCACTGACTTATATGGACATTCTCTTAGAGACAGGACAAAAGAGTTGTTTACAAAATTAAATACTCTGAATGTTCCTGTGCTAGTATTCAGTGCAGGCTTAGGAGATATAGTCAGGGCACTACTGAAACATCAAGGTGTTCTGATGGACAACGTTAATGTAATATCCAACTTTTTACATTTTGAAGGGAATACCTTAGAAGGGTTTCAAAATCCACAAAGGTTGATACATGTGTTCAACAAGAATGAACACGCTGTAGAAAATGAATATTTTAAAATTTTGCAAGGACGCACTAATGTTATATTAATGGGTGATTCCTTGGGTGATGCTCTGATGGCAGATAATGTTCACAATACAGAAACAATTCTCAGAATTGGATTCTTATATGATCAGGTAAATCTTTTAATATTTTGAAAAATTTTTTAAAATAATTATTTTATCAATTTTGTTTTAATGTTAACAGCATTGTAATTTACATTTTATACATTAAGTACTCTCAATTTATCAAATTTTAAATTAAAATGCAAGGGTTAGAGGTTAGAAAAATTGCAATTACTTCATTTTCAAGTTTGTGAGAAAAATAAATGATCAGATTGCGCAATATCAGTAGATATGATAGTTTACATTCTGAAATACATTGATGATAACCCTATTTCTCAAGAGTACTTAAAGTAATCATATACAATTTAGTAATATAATTCAAAATTTTTTAATAAAACTTTTTTTTTTAATTTCAGGCTGAGGAGAGTTTACCTTCATTTAAAGAGGCTTTTGACATAGTTTTAATTGACGATCAAACCATGAACGTAGTTTTGGAAATTATCAATTCTCTTTTTTAACGTAATTTAATAAATCAAATATTTATCTAATTCCTAGGATCTTTAATCTTCCAAAATTCACTTTTGGAACATCTGTACATTTGCGCGTTTTCATATAATTAATTTTGTGTTTAAAATGATCTTGTAAATTTTTGCATTTACAAGTGAGTGCATCTGTGATTCTTTTATTAAATGAATCAAAGTTAAGTTTACAAAACAAAGGTGAAAACCGTCAGAGGTACAAAAAAAAGTCATTACAGCTAATTATTGCATTAACAAACAAAAATTATTTGTTCAAAAGAAAATCTGACATCTTCATACCAGAAGAATTCTTAATGTTTCTCTTTTGAAAGACAAAATATATATATGTATATTTTGCCGGACGCACATTATTTGTGTCTAAAGCGCTGGTCGTATATAATTTTATTTAAAATTATTGTTAACACAATAAACGTCTTATTACACATTGTATTGAACTGAAAAATATTCTTTAGTGACATTAAAATTGTAATTAGTTTTGTATACACACAAGATTTCTGCTAAAGTTTCCTCATAATTGATAGATGCTTTGATCTATTGGGTCTGTAGGCTCGATTTTGTCCATAGATATTATTTACCAATGCATTCACGATTTACAAATTTCATAAAAATACTAATTAACTACATTAAAAAAGTTTAGATTGTGTAATTTAAATAATAGAAACGAAATGTTTTTATTCTCATTTGTGTATTCTTTTTATGATCACAGAATACTTTTGTGATTAAATTATTTTGTGTGGTATTTATTTATATGTAGAAAAGAAAACATTAAATAGAATACACGTACAGGGATTTTTTAATCACTTAAAAATTTATAGCATTTTTACATTTTTAAAACTAAAAACTTGTTGCTTTTGTATATACAGTTATAGCAAATATAGATATACTTAAGCTAATTATTTGTCAAAATAAATATTTGTTTAAAAAAACTAAATACAAAGTTTTATTTTTTCAACCAAATCAAGTTTCAATGCTACTATTGTTATTTAAAGTTATTTTTTCACTTTTATACAAATATTATTAATTACACGTTGTTGATTATTATAAAATATGAATATGTTTTGTTACAAGTATAATTTTATATATTTTTTTACATTATGAAAACTAAATTTCAATGATTCATGAGAACCAGACACAATTTTTCACAATGACAAAAATTTTATGTTTAAAATATCTTTTTATTTGTTTTACCCTGTAACAAATTCATTCTAATACTGGCAATAAATTCTTTTTTCTAAACATTGTGTTTTTTTTATTACCATCTAATTGACAAATTGCTTATGATCAATAATCAACATGCTAAAGCTTATTTGCATTTTTTTTATTTTTATTACACTTACATTCACCTGAGTTACATATTTTAAATAATCAAACGCCTCCCGTTTCGAAGTGTTATGTACGTGTGAAGACCCCCTGCCGCTTTTATCTTTTTTTTTTATAATGTCATTCGTTTCCAGATACTATCAGGTCACAGCCCCTTCCCAGCACTTATCCCAAATCGATCGATTGGAGATGAATGAAAATATTGATAATTCTTCCGTTTCGGTCTTTATCATATCTGGAAACCTCACATTCTCACAAACTATGCTATATTACACGCGAAAACTACATAATACTCAAGCGCGGGGATACAGAAAAGTACAAACAAAAGTTGTAAAACCGATCGGAAACTAGTTACGGCTGTAACGGGGCTCATACTCAGAAAACAGGGCCCACGGTTGTGCTGCGTTACAGCCCTATTTTCCGCCGACCGGATAGTTACCGGTACCTACAATTAGAAACTTCAATGGGATAGCGTGAAAAAGGTAAAGTATGAAAAGAGCAGCAATGCGGAAGAAGGCAAGAAACGTAGGTAAAGAGAAGTCTAAAGAGGCTAAAGGTCAGAGAAAGTGGAGTTATGGCAATCGATATACGAACTCGGAGTATGAGGGCAACGGAATTAGCTCGGTAGAGAAGAGCGTTGAAAATGTAATGTATGTATATAGGAGAGGAAACGCACGGAGCTTAACGCAGCCCCACAACTTACACCCCAGCCCATACCCTTCGCTATTACGTATTTTTCTGATTAACGAATATTATAAGTTAAATTCGTTAATTGAGGTAGACGAATCATTGCAATGAACACACTGGTGGTAAGTATCTCTCAGATACAGATAGGTATAGTGCAGTGTCTAGTGTCAAGCTTAGACACATGCGTGGCCGCGTCCTCGACCCCGCACCCTCTCTCTCTCTCCCGTAAGCATTGACATAAGTATCCGTGCGTGTTACGTTTTAAGAATCGAGCCCACGCGAATATGTATAAGGGCGCGCGTCTACGTCACACCGGCTATAGAACACCCAAGCTGACGCAAAACGAGTAAGCGAAAAAGATAGTGAAGAGAGAAAGAGAGAGCCTAACTAAATCGGCTTATAGACGCGTCGCGCGAATGCCGGGCGCCCCGCAGCCTGCATAAGAACCCGACCGACTTTTCAAATCCGCGGAGACCAGGCGGCTGATAAGTCCGACGCGCGCTACCGCCGCGCTAACAAAACCAAACATTGCGCGCGCGCGTGTGTGTTTCTCTCTTTCAGTGTTTGCGACCCGGCACGCGGGGTTCGTCGCGGCCTAATTGGAAGCGCGCGTTGTTTACGATATCCCGCTGCCGTGTGTTTCCATAATAATACATATAGTCAAGAGAAAGAGAGTGGGCCGATATATACATCGCACCCAGTCGGCGTGTCATTTACGGAAAGCGCGCCAGGCCGGCTCGCCTTCTCTCCAACCTCTCTCATCCCTCTCAGAGCGCAGTCTAACTTGCATTCGGCTGCACACTCCGTTCCTCGTCGATGCTAGGCCGCATCCCCGAGTCACCGCTCCGCCGTCATCCCTGCTGCAGCTGGTCCTGCCGGCAGCCTGAACACCGGCCATGTCCGAGACCGCGGCGTCCTCGGTCGCCGGGGACAACTGGGTAGAAGGTGACTTAATAATACCCTCCTTGAAAAAAGCTTCCACTTGCTTGGCAAACCCGTTAACGCGTGCGTGTTGTGTTGCGCAGAGCTCCAGAACAACATATTCCAGGAGTGCGTAGCCCAGGTGCACGCCGACGAAGAAGCCCCGGTAGCATGGACCACGCAGTACATTCCCGTCGGCATAATCTTCGAAAACATTCGCCGGAGCTTTGCCAGCGTTCCGCATTTTCGGTAAGCCACGGGCCGCCTATTTCTCGGCATTACCATCGCTAGAGCATTATTTTTCCAACAGGTCTGTACTCTCGTCTCCTTTTGGAAATTCCATAGTCACCGGGTACGAGGAAGGGGGCATTTAGGTTATGTTCTTTCTTTTCTGTGTTGTTGTTGTTGGGCGCGTGTTATTGTCTGGACGCCTCGCGTAATACTCGTAACGTAATACATATCTAGCGTAGAGTCTATTAAAGCGACGTCAGCTAAAATAAAATCAATGCGTATACGAGTGTTGAAATTTTTTTTTTTTTTTAACTAAATGCTACGGTGAAAAGAGAGAAAGGGTGACGAATAAAAGTATGCAATAGCAGTTTCTCTCATCATTATCACGTCGAGTCATTAATCATTAACAAAGTCGTCATTTAGTTTTATATTTTTAAGCAAAAGCCAGAGGAACGAGTTCCTCGAAGAGCTGAAGAGCACCCTACTACGGGCTGCGCGCGATGGCAAGCGAATCGGTTGGCGAGATTTCCGGGATGCCTCCAAGTACTGGTTCGTCGATCTTGTTAATGCTTGCCGACAGGACAGCGGCAACAACGTCCACGAAAACGGGCACAGGTATTTTGATGTCTCTTCGTTACTCGATACACCTGCTTTATTAAGCTCATCGTTTATCACAAGTCCTTTTTTTTTATCTGTTTCATTCCTCTCCTTCTTTTCCCTTGTCTTTTTTTTTACGTTTTTTGCTTGGGTAGAGCTCGTTGTTTTAAGCTATTCATGTCAGCTGAGCGCAAAAAGAAACGCGGTTGATGCTTTCTAATGAGAGATAAGTTAAAGGCAAACACTGGCTAGGAGACAGTAATTTATTCGGTCAATTCGCGACGTATGGATAATTAAAAAATTTTTTGCGTAGGTTTCGAAGTAAGGGCAGTTTTTAGTTGATTATCTTGTAAAAAAGAAGTGTTTGCGTAATTGTTGTCGAACTTCCTAATTACTTTTTTAAAAAAGAAATTTTTTATTTTTAATAATCTTAATAATTATTCTAAAATAATTCGTAGAAACGATTGCTTTCTATATTGATATAGTAATATTACATAGGCATATTAATGGATAGCGAAATTACGGTGACGTAATGTTAGAAACGAGCGCGTCTTAAAGCCAAAATGAAACTTCGTAACGTAAAGCAGTAAATGAAAATGTAAGATTTTTCTTTTAAATTTTTAATGTTTAAACGAGTGATACAGTTCGTTTACAACATACGCGCCAAATCAACGATTAGTCTTCCCGGGCGATCAAAACTCCGGTAGTGCGCAAACTTTTTTTTTTGTCACGTGCTACTTGATTAAAAAAAAAAGAAGAATTTGCTAAGAGTTAAATAATCGTTCAGTCACGTGAGCTTGCGTTAAGCTTGGCTTTTTCGTTTTATCAGCTTAGACGCCGTGTTCTAATGATTAATGGGGACGCTCTGGTGGTCGTATGGCTTGCGAGGCAATAGCTTAATTAACTATGTAGTACATGTATTTTATACGCTACAGTTCGAAAGCCGACAGTAATGTTACTTGCCGTCACTAATGCAATTTTGATTATTTGGTCAAACATAGCGGGTGATTATATATACTTTGAATTAATAAGGTTTTAAAAAAGTTGCGTCAAGTATGAATAACAATAACAATAATAATAGTTGTGTTTACGAAGACATTAATACGCTACGTTTACGGAAATTACGGACTTGGCGCACTTGCGGTTTGCGACGATATCTCTTAGCAAATGACGGCTGTAATATGTACAACGCCAGCTCTTTTTCCCCCCCAAGGTTAAGTTCACTGTTAAGGAACATCATTGCTCAACCAATATCGTTAATTGTCGTTCTATTGTTTTTTAAAGTTTAGAAAATTAATATGTTTATTGATAATTAAAATGATTACACCTTACACAGTAAACAAACTAGAATTCGAGATTTTTTTTAGTTTAATATAAAAATCAAAAGAAATCAAAGAAAAATTAGCATCTGCCTGACCTGTTCATTATTAGAGCGCGTACACGAAAATCCTAGGAAACTTTT
The DNA here is from genome assembly GCA_030522585.1 of Anagyrus pseudococci. Taxonomy (NCBI): domain Eukaryota; kingdom Metazoa; phylum Arthropoda; class Insecta; order Hymenoptera; family Encyrtidae; genus Anagyrus; species Anagyrus pseudococci. The sequence continues at coordinate 33,940 of JAPYYQ010000596.1, read as the reverse complement.
TCTACGAAGCCGTAAGTGCAAGGACACGTTTATTAATCGCACACATACATACCATACTGCAATTTTTCCAAGGTGCAGGCGGGAGAGGGGGAATATGAGAAAAGGATAGGTAGCGCAGGTCTACTTAGACGTTCATTTCGTTACATAAAAAACGAGCGCTCGCGTGGCTTATCCGTTAGTGGCGGAGTTATCGCTGTGGAGTAATGAGCCAGTTGCTTTGCGTACTCGCGACTCTCTTGCCGTTGCGCTTACAAGCAGCGATGCTACTTGCATCTTGCCTTAACGCCTGCGTACACGTTAGTAATGAAAAGGCTCGAGACCGGTAGAATACGTCAACGGAAGTCGCATTTCTGGATCACCGCTGCGTTTAGGATATATCCCTGGAAGGGTAGGGGGGCGATAACGCCGTGGCTTAATAGCAGCGCGCATTCGAATGGTCGCAAATGCGAGGCGATAGTGCTCGAGGCCGATCGCGCGCGAACTGCCAAGTCTTGCTGTGCAGCGAGTCGTGCCTGCGTATAGACCCTGGGACGGGGGTGCGAGACGAAAGTTATGTATCGTTACAAGTCTGTTTGGCGCAGTGACTTGCCCGCCGAGACGTCCCACCGAGATGACCGAAGCTACTCCGACACCCTCGACGACGAGCATTCCGAATCCGTTAACCAATTGGACGTTGGTGAGAACTTGTTGATATATACCGTTTTTGCTTTCTCCTTTGAAAGCTCCCCACTGCACACGTTAAAAGTATGTTATAATGATCGATAATCTTACAGCAACTTGTTATAGTTTAAATAGCAGCAGTGTGGGACTAGGGTAAGCTTGTCATTAAATTTTCTTTTGTCCTCGTTCGTTTTGATTTATTTCATTTGCATAAGAAACGTAGAATAATGTAGTGTACGATTAAAGAAAAAGAAACGTGATTGTACTTGCAGCACGACAGACAGTATGATCGAGTACTCGGATGAAACCGATGGGCATACTGACGACGATATTGCCGTTGATCTGCAAGTTCGAATTCGTCGTTGCAACGAAGAAGCAGCTGGTCTTAAAGACGAATTGTTACGAGCAGAAGAAACAATTTCGACGCTTGAATCGGACGTGAAATCAAAGGAAATTGCACTGTGAGTTTAAACGGGAATTGAGAAATTTCAAGCTGCTTAATATTTGTCTTTTTTGTTTAGAGAAAAACTGTCAAACAAGTATTCTCGACTACAAAAAGAAATCGAAGATCATCGCAATTTGTTATCCAAGGCGGAAAAAAAAGAAGAATTATGCAAATTGGAATTGCGAGTCTTGGGAAAAGCACATGCTAATTTGGAGAAAAAAGTCAAACAATTAGAAAGAGACGTGTGTTTTGTTTTACTCGTGTTTGAAAAAAAAAGCGACAATAAATCTTAAATGTTATTACTGTATTTTCAGAAAGAAAATGTATCGAATTTAAAATTGAGAATCGAGGATTTGAGTAAAGAAAATTTGGAATACAAAAGTAAACTTGCAGATTACAAAAGTAAATACGAAAAAAAACAAACTGAATGCGAATATCTTCAGGAAGAATATAATGAATTGCAAGCTAGTTACTCCGAGCTTCAAAAGTCTTATGAAAAAGAACTTCAGCAGCATTTGGATAGAATTCAAGAACTTCAACATTTAAATGACGAGTTGCAGTCGAGATTAAATAACACCAGTAGCGATATCTCCAATAGTCAGGTAATAAAATATTAAAAAGAATAAGATATAAGATAGGGTAACTATAAAATTTTAATAAAAAATTATAATCTACATTTTAGCTTTCGTTGACTCCACCTTCTCATGTCAATGCGCACATTCATAGCACGCCGTATAACAACAAAAAAAGTAATCATGAATCCCTTTATTCCGAACTTCGGGCATCTGTAAGTTCTTTTCAATATTTTTAAGAAAATATTAAAAACATATTTTTAATGACAATTGTTTTTAAACGCAGGGTTTTAACACCGAAGAGGCCAAAGTACAGGAACTTAAAGAAAAACTTTCATTTTACGGTCAGGAAATTGGCGTCATGTCCGATAAAATTGATGAGTTCGTAAAAGCTTTTCTAAACGATTAATATTATAAATTTTAACCTGATTCCTGCATTGCCGTTTTTTACTAATTATTTTACATTTGATGCTAATTGCGTAAATGACGAGAGAAAGGCACGATGCACGAATCGGATTTATTCGACGAGCATGTAGACTAATTTTTAAAACATGTTTTTCTATATATAGAGCATTTCACGATATCGCTGCATCGAGAAATGAAATTTGTGCACCCAACGTACAGCTCGTAGAAACGAATAGCATCGAAACATTGAAGCACAAAGTTGCATCCCTGCTAAACTTGGTAAACAATATTGATTATGCTTTTTTCACTTGATTCTTGTACACTTTAAACTTTTGTTGTATACCGTATGTTGGTAACTATGTTTTCCGCTACTGACTGTATGGATGTTTTAGAAATGTGCTCACAAGTGAATCGCGAACCTTAAAGTCCAGAACGCACGTTGGAATAAATAATAGAAGGGAATTTTCATAACAAAAGAGCTTGCTTGGCGGGGCTTTGAATGAGCATACAACGCATAAAGTTCATCTTATTTTTTTTCCTGTTTTTTTTTCGCTTTCAAGATTTTTGTCGTGACAAACGCGTAAGAAAAAAAAAAAGATTTACGCGTTCACGGAGAATGAGGATATACACAGTTTGACTTGCCTTTTTATAATCAATCCGCAATCTTCATTTATTCATTGGAAATTAACGTTTGCCTTTTACGTCAAGAGAGAAAAAAAACTTATCAAATTTGTATATAGCTGTAAATTTGAAATATCGTTGTGAACACTGACGCTAACTGTATTGACTATTGCAGGTAAAGAAATGTTCAGCGGTGAACGAATCGTCGGAATCAATAATGAGGGAGGACTGCCGAGAGAAGCCCGATGTGCTACCACAGACTAAGAGGGGCTGCTACATATTCAGCGAACGAGATTTCACGTGAGTCAGCCATAAAGCGCACAAGCGCACGGGCAGACAGTTTCGCCTCCTTATTTCTCCTGGCCGGGCGCTCGAGCGAGAGCACAAGCGCCGATGAGCAATCGGAAGTATTTGGATCAAGGCTCGTGAGGAGGGGGGGGGGAGGGAAAGCGGAGAAAAAGAAGTTGGCCCTCCTACTCCTCCTTTTGCTTCTCCTTTTCATTCGCCGCTGCACATCCCTCCCGTAAAAATAGCGATGCGACGTCTCGTGCTCCCGCGCGAGATCGGAGCCTGATTACGAGGCCCGCGGCCTTCCGCGATCTTCGTAAAAATAAACGCGACCTCTCTTGGCCGGCCTCACCATCCGTCCCTCGTTTCAACGACATTTTCATTTTCATTTCTCAGTCGCACGGCTCGCCGCCGAGTCGTCCAGTCACTCCGGTTATTCTCCTTTTTGCTCGTCAGGAGCCATTGTGGTCTTCTACCCGATCGAGCCGAGATTTTCGTCGTCGACTGCGCCGGTGGCGAGCGTGTGCGTCGGAAATATTTTTGGAGTAATTTTCATATGCGTCCTCCTGATCTTTTATTCGCTTAGTCAAATGACTCCGCCGACCGGAAATTTCTTTTGCGTCTTTCGCGAGCTTGTGACGTTTTTGCCCAGCCGCTTTTAATCAGATTGCGTTTCTTATTAATTTCTACACCGTGTTTTTACGCGCACGCTCGTACGTACGTTGCCATTGATTTATTTTTTTTTCATTTACTTTTTGCTAATTACAATGGCAGCTAATAATGTTAACAAGGTATTTAATGCTTTGCATTTAAAAGTTTTAAAATTCCAATGAACGTTCGTGAATCGATATTTTCATAACACGCTTCTCGTGTACCTATAAAATGTAGAGATTCGAAAAGAATAGATCGCCGACCGAGCGAACGCGAGCGCCGTTCTATACTACATTAAGCCTACAAAGAAAAATTGAAAGTTTTTTGAGCAAGGAATCACGCGTGGTATTATTGAGACCTTGATCTAGTTTTTGAAACTCCACCTAGGCCAATCTCTCGATGTTGATTTATTTTGTGCCAACGCTCTAGCGAAATTCTCTCGAATAATGTTCGCTTCCAGAAATTATCGCGTCACCTTCGGATCATAAATATATATTGTCTTACATTTACTTCATAGCCGAACTCCTATACTTGCGCTTCATATCGAACGACGTGCTTGTACACGCAATGAAACAATTAAGTCAACAATTATCGTTTTAAACCAACAAACGTTATCGCGTATTTAAAACTTTTCAAAAGATTACTCAACCCCTAAGTTTAAACAGGTTTTCTTAAATATATTGTTCCGTTTTTCGAATATTCAAAACAGTTCTTTGTTTGGCTCGAGTTCGTAGTATTTCAATTTGATATACGTACTTTTTAATGCATATTTCATGTAAAACATTTTCAAATTAATTATAAAGATAAAAATTATTTAATCTTAAAATGTTCACCATCCGCTGTGTCGGTCGCCGACGCTAAGGTAAAGGTGCGCGCACGGTTCTCCGTAGCATCTGGCTCAGTCGACGTCGAGCGCTCGCCGCCTGCTGACGATTTAAGAGAGAAAGAGAGAGAGAGAGAGATCGAGCGTGGAGGGATGAGATGCCGGATTGCGAATTTTTCCAAGCGGAATCTCTCAGTTCACTCTGTGCAATGGCTCCGTCTGCTTGTATTCGCGGTGTCTTGTGCGAGTTTGCGGCTAGTGTTCGTTGTATTGGCTTTTATCAAGCTATAAATGTTTAGTGACCTGTGTTGTTGGCTTTGTTTTGTTGACTATTTAGACATTTTTAAAGATAATCACGTGCTGAATAAGTTTGGGCGTTTCATAAGGTGACTCTTTTGAATTTTTGCTTGTGGTGCATTTAAAAGGTAATTGCTAGTATTTGTAGTTTTTTCAAATGTTTATATCTGGTGTTGATTTATGATTTTGATAAGGCCAATGAAAATAATTCGTGATCTTTCGTATTGTATACAGTAGTTCTGATATAATTTTTTTTTTTTTATTTAACTTATTAAGGTATTTTTTTTTAACTAAATATGTGCTGAAGTCCATCATTGTCGTATTACAAAGAGAAACAGTTAAAAGAAAGTTGCTATTTCGATAAAGTTATGCTTAGTGTGCGACTTTATAAATATAGTTGGCTAAAGCTACGGCAATAAAACGCGAAATATAAACATCAATAAATTAGCCGGCTTTTATTTCAGCATGATGATTAAACTGAATAATTGAGAAGAAAGAATTCGGAAAAATAAAAGAAAGCTTCTTTTTACGGCTCTTTTTTCTTTTTGTCTGAAAAATTAAGAATTATACTACTTATACTTAATTCGGTAGCCAAAACGTTTTTTTTTCTTTTTCCGTGTACGGTCTTTTATAAAGCTGCTCGACGCGCAACGTCTGTGCAGGTGTCTCGAAATCTAAACTCCGTCACTTGGCACTAATTAAACTCAACGATACGCGCCACATCTGCTGCGACTGTTTGTAAATCGTCGAACGAACATATCTCATGACACGATTTTACCGAAATAACAACGATCGTCATTAGCCGAGGGCGTATTAAACGGAACATGTAGCTCAAAAAACATTTCAATTAGAAATCGCTCCCGGCCAGGCAGAGTTGGAAAGTCCCGAAAATATACGCGTAGCGAACAGCGGGATTCCGCGTCAGCTTGAGCAAATGATCGCAAACATCAATTGTCAGGCGAAAAAGGCATAGTCTGGCCTCGCTTACCCTCGGCGCAATATGGATCGTCAAAGTTTAATGCCAGACATACGTCGGCCAGTGAGTTACGCAAGAATCTGGTTAGCGACGGCCGTCTTCGTGGGCAACCAGCCTCGCGTACGTCTTATCTTAGTCTCGACTGGACGCCGGTCGTGTGTCGCCGCATTTTTATTCCGTATACCTCGACACCAAGATGAAATACGCTCCGGTTGTCTATTGCTGTCAAACCATGCTCGAATATTACAGGAGAGAGTATCTGTATGTTTTGCGTGATAAACTTTTATTCCCTCTTGGATCGTAGGCAGTGGTTTTAGTAGTTTGTGAAGTGCTTTGAACAATGTAAGAGTATGGCGAACGCGCGCTCGATTCTCGAGTAATTTGAATGCGTGTAATGATCGTTGATTAGGTTTACGATGTTTTTATTTTTAATTGTTATTACGTATCGTGCTTGTTAAAAAGACAAAGCAAATGAACGCTGTATCGGTGCATTACACAAGACAAAAAGAAAATCGACGTAATATTCTCCAAAATCAATACCGTGTAATGTTATCCTTTAAAGTGATTATTGGTTGTACTTGTCCTTTGTAGCTTAGAATTCAAACAGTCACATTGTTTTACGTAAACTTTTGTAACTTTTCGTATACTCGATTAGAACAAATTTGTTATCGCTTTATTAAATTTCGTTATAAGGAATTTGATGTGGTTTAAGAAATGTATATTTAAAAATAATGATTGCAGATCGGAAAAGGCGGAAAATGATGGGATAAGCTCGACAACGACAACCATAGTGCCCAGTGTGTCAGTGACCACAGAATGTGACAAATCTATCTCGCCACAATTGCCTGACATTTCCGGCGTGGAAAAGCTCGACTTGACCGACAACGAAGAGCCCGAAGTCATTATACCGATCAACGAAGTGTTGAAGACGCTAAAAGAGCAGAAAGATACGGAGGACGATTCCAAGTAAGATTTAAAACTTTAACCATTCCCTCTTATAAATCATTTTGTTTACGTTCATAAAATTTCATTTACTTCAACAGACCGTCGCAAAAGTCCATTTTCACAGCCAAAAGAAGCAGACCAGATTGGTCGAGCCCGTTCGGAGAAGCCTCAAACGTTCTGCACGTGGCAAAATACGGCAAAGGCAATGGTGCGGTTCGTGTGAATCCAAAAATTGTCACAAGTCCACAAGCCAGTGGCGACGGGGCGTCCACTATGAAAGCATTAAAGAACGATAACCGAAACTACGAATCCAGCCCAGATATCTCGACCCAGAAGCTTGACACACGCTACGTGACTATGAGTCGACCAAGCGACAAAACGTACCTCGTTAACCCTGTCATATCGAGCACAGTCGAAAAAACTTTGGCTCCACACGCTTCATCGTTTGACGAAATGCATACAGAGATTCCGTTATGCCGTACACCAAGCAGTGCGGGTTCAAGGGTTACCCCACAACGCAAGCTTTCGGTCTACCATCGCTCATTTGACGTTGACAGCTTGCAATCGCCCGACAGACTTCAAAGCGTCATTGGACCTGAAAAGAAACGTTCGGTTAGTACACCCGACGTTCAAGAAACAGTGTCGATGCACATCAATGCCGTAGAGAAAGACCCACTGCATACGACCTATCGTAGTCGGAACGTTAGTGCTGAACTGTCTGATAGCTCATCTTCGTCTAAGCTTGATGAATCGTTGGCTAAGGATTTCGACGATTCGCCAGTCATAGTTGACAAGACAGATGTTACGAAAATTATAAGAAAACCCGTTTTACTTGCTCCAACAAAGTTTAAACTACCAGATTCTACAGAAAACCAAACGAATATGACCAACCATGATTTGGAGTTTACACCAATCGTCGGCAAAGGAATCCTATCGAAAGCACCATTGGTTGAAAAAAAGATGGATAATGACCAATCGAGAATACTAAGCTCTTCTGCGAATTTAATCAAGAAGGAAGAAAATAGTGTCAAGAGTATTAATAAAAATGAGACTACGGCACTCACATTGGAAGCTAGTAGTTTGGAAAGTTTTAAATTGTCACTTGAAAGTACTCGGTCTATAAGTGGTGATAGTTTAGCTGGATGTAATAGTACTTCGAAAAACGTATTACAACAGCATAATCAGATAGTTGATAAAACGTACACCATGAAAGGTAAATACTTCCATTTTCAAGTTAAAAACAAAATTTAAAGTTCCTTTTCATAAAATTTTGAACGCATTAAAAATATTTATTTGAAACTTTTCTAATTTTTGATATACTACCACTTTTGAGTAAACTAAGAACGATACTTTGAAAATAAATAATAACCGCCGTAAGAAAGATCCAAAAATAATGTGTATCGCCTACGCATTCAAAAGAAGCGAATCTCTGAAACTTGAGAGAAAGAGAAAGAGAGTGAAATAAAAGAAAGAGTTGTGCCTGGAAGCATTACAAATCTAAAAACAAAAATTTGAGAGGCGTTGGTGGACTAACCGGCGAGTAAGCAAACGGCGATGATCGATCTGGTTGCGCAACTATTCGTAGGTGCCGAGACGAGGAGGAAGCCGAGCAGTGGTGCGCCAGTCTCAATGAGCGAGAGCCACGAGGAACGAGAAGCGAGCGTCAGCGGCGCCGCCAGCAGCAACAGCAGTAAAGAACAGCTAGCAACGACGAGAAGCGGCGCGCCGGAGACGGTAGTCGGGCGCGCGATGTCCAGCGGTGAGGACAGCTCGGCCGAGAGCGAGTGCGACCCGCGGAAAAACGCTACGCCGGCGGCGGCGCCCGCCGCCACTATCCAGCCAAAGACACCGGTGGCCAAGATCGACGAGAAGCAGCAGTTAATCGACAGGACGAAAAGTCACGCGAATTCTGGATGCGGAGAGGACAAGGTCAAGGTAAGACAAGACGAGATATGCACGACTTTTATCTGATCCGATTTTATAGGCTTTGCTGTATTTATTTCACTTGCTCATTATGGATTTTGAGAAAAGATTGACTTTTACAGTTTAGGAGTGGATTTGTTGTTCTTTTACGTTAATTTAGTTTAAAGTTTACCATAAAAGTTTATGAGTGTCGAGAATAACAGGTGTTATGTACGTTTAAGTGAACGAGTAAAAGCACGAGATGAAAGAGGACAGCATGAAAGTTGGAAGGATAATAAATCTTTTTATTACGTTCCTGTGAGAAATGCGTTTTCATTGAACAGACATGGGTTTCGGAGTGATTATTTTTTTACTTTTACTTTTAAATAAACTGCACTCGCCGGTAAAGCGTATGGTAATTTGCAATTTACATGCTGTTTAACGATGACGAAAATATTTTGATTTTAAAAGTGTGAGAAAAAAAATTAATTTTATCCATCACCTTTCTTAACGTGTAAATTCTGATATGATGATATATTGTGACAGAAAAATACAAATTTTTCAAAGTAAAAATAACAAAGAAAACAAGAAAAAGACAAGTAGATTAATGTTAAAATTAATATTCATATTTAACTGTTCAGTAACAACATTTTTACCATGTGCAAATGTTATTTTTCTTTTACTTTTAATCCCGTGTTAGTAGTACCTGTGAAAAATCAAAATTTAATATTTAAGAAGCTCGTTTAAAATCGTTGAATTAAATCAATCAAGTCAGAACTCATTTTTGTCACTGAATATTAAACAATTTTTAATATTCTTAAAGAAAGATAATTACTCGCGTTTTAAAAAATGTCTTGTGCGACACGACACTACTTATTAATTTTGATAGAATTAAAATCGAGATAATTTTAAATTGTGTTATAGTAATTTTTAAATTTAAATAAGAAAAGATAAAAATAATCGTTTGAATGGGATTAATATATGTGTAAATTACTCAAATTAGCATGAAAATTCTATTCAGGCAAAATTTGTAACAACTAAAAGGTAAAATTTTATTAAGTTTCGGCAATCTAAGATTTCTTTCAGAGCTACGTATAGCCGAGTCCTATTTAACGCGTACATTTTCGAAAGTGAACTCTACAAAGTTACGTAAATTTCGGTCACTTTTGTGTCAACATTATCTTTATTAGTAACTGAAAAGTATTTCAGAAATTCATTACATAATTTTTTGATTTCAAAAATAAAATATAAAAATAAAACCCTAATTTTATCCTTTTCAAAATTTTCCATTTAATTTTAAAAAACTGTAATTAAAGCTATTAAAATTTTAATAAAAAAAAAGATTTCAAATAATAAAAAAAAAATAAGAATTTTAAATTACTTATAATTTATTCTGACAAGTTCAAGGTAAATTAATAATAATTAAAGCGTACATTTAATACCTAATATTAAAAGTCTGTCCGGCATAAACAAAAAACTCCGAAAAACGTAATCATAAAAAAAGAAATTTTTGCGTTTAGGTAGCACAGCGGCGCGGCTAAACTACTTGCTCATCTGACAAGCGACAAGTCAGCCGAGGAAGATGGTGCAAATCTAAAGTATAGACAAACACATCGACGAAACGTCATTCTATTTGTCGAAAAAATTTGTATTGTTACAATCATCATGATCAAAAAAACAACTCTGCTCTCGACAAACCAAGTGCAGTAGTTTTTCTTGAAAAGTATTAGTAAAATTAGAAACAACCGATATCCCTTCTAAAACTGTGATTAATCTTTCCACCATAGTTTGATTTATAACAAGAGTAATGAAAAAAATTCAAAATTCCAAGCCGTACAATGATAAAGCTTGGATAATTATCGTAATAATAAATCCTTCGCTTCCGACAGTGAAAGAGCGCATCGTCAATCGATAGATGCCAAGCGCTCCAATTGGCCGGTAATTATGACGGAATCCTTGGGACATTCGCAACCCCGCCCTCTTAAGTTTGATCTCTCTCGAGGCAATTGCGAGCCGATCAGCTGTTGTAAGAAAAAGGCAGCGCTTGACTCATTAAGCGATTGGCAAACCGTTGCCGGTTCGCGCGGGAAAGCCGTCGCCCGTCGTACTTAGCTCGTTATTGGCCATCATTGGTAACTCGGGAGGTACAAAACCGCGACCTTCCATTGGGCGCGCTAACGCTGATTAGCTCTCCTCTCACATGGCTTTTTAAACTTGAAATGCTCTGTCGGATTAATGATAGATTTCGATCGAGATTTTGTTATCCGTTAAAATTAATTTTGTTATTTTTTGAATTTTAGAAAAATATCTATATTTTAATATTTTTGTGGCTCGTATATTTTCATTTTTTTTTTTTTTTTTAAGGAATCTCGACTGTTTACAACACTTTTTTTGCAAAGTCAGGATATCTGGAAAAGTAGATAATACGATATTAAGCCTCTGTTTAGCTTTACATGACTGTCTTTAACTAATCTTCTACCGTTATAATCAAGACTTTTTATGATCAAAATTTACAACTTTGAATGCATACGAATATTCAATTGCTACCCATAGTACGAATATATATTGCAGTTGCAATGTTTTCATTTAGAATACATTTATGTTAGAATATTTTTTAATAATAAGGTATAGGTAATAAAAACTTAAGTGTTTTATTGTAAATTTCATACGTAAAATGAATAACAGAATATTAAAATAACTTAGGCGTACGAGTACATTAGAAAAGAATCATATTTTACAATTTATTTTTTTTCAGAATTATTAAAAAAAATAATGATTCGTACGATAGATCTCCTCACTGACTTGCATTTTGCATTAAAACGACGCCGTATCGAACAAAGTATATAATCTTGCTGGTACAGCAGTTGTAGAGTTAAAAATCTCTAATTTTATCAATCACATGATAAATAGTAATAAAACGGTAGTAAAATTAGTCTCAGCATTTCAGGTTTGACACGATACGTTTCACACAATACACTTAGAGTCTGGAAATATTTGAAAAAGACTTTTACGCCTCTCTTCTGCTGAGCAGACTGTAAAAAAAAAAACGAAAACATTATTATCAGCGAGTAAAATTTTTTGTTAATCCAATGATATGTTAAACCATATTCCAGATCGTTTCTTGTTTGAGAAAATTACTTATCACGCTCTTGGCTGCTGAAAATTTCTTGCAATTCTTTTTTTGTCTCGGTCTGATAATAATTTAATTTCCATTGGCGGCTCTTGCCCGCTGCTTTTTAGTCTTTTATTGGCTGCCGATACAGTTTTGCATTAGCTCCGATTCACTATTATTCTTTTTTCTCTCGTTTCTAGTCTTATGTGTCTCATTTACATTTACATGTGCACATTTTTATCAATGATACTTTTAGGTTTTCCATCTATTATATTCAATGTCTTGCAATTCAACTCATTTGCGCATAATCGTCGTGTGTGCAAAAATGAAAAAGTGGCAGTCAATTATTAATTAGTGATTTATCGGTTCACACAACTAATAATTTCAGATTTTGCTGTGTAACGTGCAATTATAGGGACCCGAAATCGCATGAATTAGTGTAAATTAGCTGATTATTTTTCTTCTGATCGATAACACAGCTTAGCATAAGTATATGCGTGAAAGTTTAATTGAGATGATAATGTTGAGTTTGTTTGCAAATTGAAACGCATCCTCATTTGCTAGTATCAATTTCATTGTAATTATTATTAATTTTTAATGAAGAATTTCCGATTTAAATTAAATGGACAGAAGCAATTGGCAAGCGATACGATTTGACTTGCTTATATCCGATTGAGAAAAACGATCATTACTCTTTGCTTCGGAGTGTTACCGATTACGAAATTCGATTGAACTTGAATAATAAAATGTTAAACTCCTATGTCGTCTTTTTCTCTCCGAGGCGAAAAAAAGATCATCTCATTCACACTTTTTTGCTTTACCTTCAATTTGCAAGTGTGTCGATCGAGTGGGGAAAAAAGAAGAAAAAAAAAGAAAAAGGGGGTCTTTGCGCCTATGGAGAGAAAAATCACGAGTATAACGTCTTCTCGATTAGATAAATCAACCCCGTACTGGATTTAATTAGAACTATTCTTAATTAGTCCCAAGCGGTCACGTTTCCCCGGCGTGATCCCATTAAAATTGCAGCTCGACAATTTTCGATATAAAAAAAAAGTTCGTCCTCGGCTGGCAAATATCTTGATTTTTATACGAAGAGTCGCGAGAAAGAGAGAGAGAGAGAGAGAGAGAGAGAGAGAGAGAGAGATTTGGCCATGGCGCGCGTAAATAACGCGGCGCATATCCGGCGACGACTTATTCTCGCGGCCTGCGGGTATATATACGAGCGCGGAATAATATTTGCCTTGAACTCGCGCGCGGTCTCTCTCTCTCTCTCTTTAGCACGCGCTAAAGGGATATTATTATTGTTATTGGTGCGAGAGAGCAGCGACGGGGCGGGGAAAAGTGCGATTTTCACGGATATAATTAACGCCGCTGAAACGTCGGCTTGGAAAAGTCGCCGAGCCTGGTTCAGCTGATCCGTCGCGCGGTGGAATAGTTTCGCGTTTTGATAATCTCGCCTGCTTAGCTGCACACCTGAACTTGTTTCTATCGTTACGGCGGAATACACTGGATTCCCGGAATTTCAGTTGATTTTTGATCTAGAACGTTTCTCACTATTGAAAATGCGAGGTTAATAACGATCTGCTTCGCCGACGTTTATCGGCTATTTCAAAAATCCGAGAATCGTTCGAGGAAAACGAAGAAACTAGGGAAAATAAAAGGGGGAAAATCGAAGTGACACGTAGACACGTACAAAGTCCGCGATGGATATCATTAGTCTACGATTTGCACAAAATCAAAGATTCATTACGAGCTTCCCTCTACCCTTAATCACTTGTCGCTTTGAAAAATCGATGTATGTATGTATAAGTTGCTCTTTCCTCTGCGTTTCGCGCGTCGTAGCGCGGCGAAAAAGGAGCTAATCGACGATTACGAGGTGCTCTGCACTTATAAGGGCTCATGAGCGCTCTGCGTCTCTCGCGGTTATACTTTGCTCGCCCGACTACGCCTATAAGGAAGCGTTTCCACGAAGCTAATACATTGGGATCGCAAGCGGTCAACTGGATAAGCTTAGTATTTTCTTTTTTTTTCAACGCAATATTTTCAATCTATGTTTCGTATACGTTTTTATTATTATAAGCATGTGTTTTGGCGTTTATTGGAAATAACGTCGAGGTGAGAATTTACGGAAGCCATAGAAATTCTTTAGCCGTGTAATCGTAAAACAATCGTTAGCTTTATTAAGTCGAGATAAATTTGAAATTCTCGGGTAATAATATCGACGGCGCCTCCGATGGGGGGGGGGGCTTATAGCTTAGCCAACAATATTTGTTACAGTCGTTAAAAGAGTAAATATTGAATTTCGTTAATTTTAGACGTCTCCAATAATGAACGGCGATGACAAAGAAAACATTTGCCAAAATGCCGCACCGAATTCGCCGGCCCAAGAAGTGATCAAGGAGGAACAAGAAGCCCCGAAGGCTTTTCCCAGCTGGACGGACCAGAAGCTCCAGGAATCCGGGATAGCTAATTTACCCGACGTCGATTCGGAAATAAGGTAATAACGGTTGGTGGTATATTTTTAAAACCCCCCCCCCCCCCCCCAAGTGACTCTTGGTCCCAACAAAAATTTGGAGAAGCTCTTTGCAAGCTCTGTGTGTTGACCGAGCGATCAATCTCCGGCCGGTGAAAAATGCGAAAAATCTCCAGGAAAAATAGTCGACTTGCCGCCCGGGAATGACAGCCATCGAGAACAAATATTTTTCTTTGACAAAACCAAAGGCGTTCCATCGTAACGCGCATTTTTTTCGGTTACCGACACCGAGAAGGGAAGAAAGAGAGAGGTAGAAATAAAGAGGAGAGAGAAATGTTGGATTCACATCTCTAGTCAGCTGTTACTCAGCTGTCGAGCTATTTAGCGACGCGCGACAATAATCGACTCACTCGAAAGCCTCGGGAGAGATTTTCGAACTCCTCGACGTGGCGCGGCTGCTCGCTTTGGCTATTTTCGGATCTTTCATCTTTTTATGACGATCGCATTTATCGACTCTGTCTCTCTCTCTCGCTCCCACCACTTCGATGAGGATTTCCCTGGACTACTAATCCCCCCAGTCCAACGCGGCTCGTTTTTCATGACTTTTTTTTCTTTCTCGAGTTCGGCTCTTTTATTGGCATCGGTGTATATACCCTTGACTTTTATTATCTTCTTGCAACACGCGGTTCTCTCATCTGCCTCTCTCTCTCTCTTTTCATTTTTTCTTTTTCGTTGCATATTTCTGAACATGCGCATCGGCGCGATTATTTGCATTTTATGCACGATCCGCGACAACGTTGCTTTTATCGCTAATGGCTCGCGCCTTCGTTTTTTTTTTGTTTGATGAAAATTTTATACGGCTGGACTGTGGATCGACGAATTTTATAGTGAATAATAGAATGGACAGCCATGGGGAATAAATTTTAATTTGACGAACATCTATTTTCAAAGTTCGTCAGTGATTTACCGGCTGTATATCGATCAACTTGCTCGGGGAATTTGCGGTGGAAAGTCAACATCGACGCTCTCTTAAATAATCACCGCGACTCAACCCATAGGATAACTCGGAGGAAAAACGTCAGATCCAAGAATAACAAACGAGATTAACGTCACCCCCTGTTTAAATAATTTAATGATCTATAAACGTATTAAGCGTCATCTATAAATTTTTCGAATATCTTAACTTCGCGGCACTAAAATTTTAATACTTTGACAAATTTGTGAAATACATTTTTTACTATTGTTTCAGCGAGAACCTGTCGGAGGAACAGTTAAAGGTAACTAATATTACAGCTTAATAATCGATTAGATAACTCACGTTTAAGTCGTTGTTGAAATCATAATAATTGGAATGTATTTTTTATATTCTTGCCTTCCTGTTACGGAAAAGGTATATATAATTTTCTTTCAAATTTGAATTTTTTTTTTCTTTGAGTTACCAACAAAGCAAATATTTTTTGTGATTATTTATAAGGATACAATTTCTTGAAGAGTAATCAATTTTTGTCACTCTGATTAATCTACTCATGAATTACACACTATTGTTTATAAATATAAACTAAAGTTTTTAACTTTTGTCTGTTAAATTTAAAAGGAAATAAGGAATAAAAATTTTCGTGAATTTTGTAAATAAACTATTCACGTAAGCATTTTTGATAAGTAATATAATCAGCTTGTACTGAAAATTGGCATAACTACGATACAAATATGCTTTTTGTATTTTGATAATTTTTTTCTTGTATTAGTATATTATACGATAACATTTTCATATAACAAAGACGTTATTCATTACATTAATATCATAATCTTTTTTCATGAAACTATTCACATACAGAATAGACAAGATAGCTTGCAAGCTACTACTATTTAGAAAATTAAATATTTTTTAGTTGTCTAGTTATCTTTGTTTACATTCATTAATACGCCACTAATGATTGCAATTTTCATTACAGAAGAAATACACAGCATTTTCGATTGGGCTCGGCGCTGATAGAATGACGCTCTCCAAACGGCTAATTTTATCTCGCCGACATCGCGATCAGGCCGAAAAAAATTTCACCAACGAGGTCTACAAAATGCAGCAGGATATAAAGGCAAGTCGAAGCTATGAAATAAATATGCATACTATGTTCGTGTAACGAAATGTTGACAAAGTCCTTTTTTTTCTTTATTTATATCGTTAATGTTGATAGATATTTTTGTAATTTCGCAATGCGCATCAATATTATTCTAGCTAATTATTTCGTTTGTCTTATAGCAAAGACAAATTACGTTAAAACACTATTTATAAAAGTAATTCAGCTCTGTTAATGTTCACTTCTTCTCAAAGATATTCTGAATAAAATTAATATAGCACACAGCAATTCGGCTTCTCTAATCTCACACAAACGATCATTCACTTTAAAAAACCAAAAGACAAAAGTCTTAATAATCTAACAGTAGTATAAAAAAAAAAACAAATCAAGAATCTGGTTAACGCATCTTTGAGTACACTCAAGTGACAGAAGGGCGGGGTACTGAATACTGAATAAACTTGATAAACTGACGTGTGTGACGGACAGGATTTAGCGCCTCTGTGCGTGGACAGCGAGTCGCTCGAGCGCGTGGAGCGCACGAGGCTTCAGCTGGAGATGGTGGCGCGCTGCGCCCACCGGATCTCCTGCAGCGCCGAGACTCTCGGAGCCGTGCATCAGGAGCGGCGAGTCTCTCGCGCCGTGCTCCTCGCCGACAAGTACCTCCAGACACTTCGCTCCAAGTGCGAGAAGATCGGCAACGAGCTCACCGAGACGAAGTATGGGAATATGGGGATTCGCTGCTCTTTTCCCATCCTCCTCCGTTCCACATTCGTCTTATTCCTCGAATCGCGTAGTCTCCTCCTTGTTGTCCAAATCTCCTCAGATCTTCCTTGCCCGAGCAGCGCGGCAACGAGCACACGTTAGGCCAGCGGCACTTAAGCCAATCTGCATTTCAGGAGGATCCTCGCCGAGAACAACATCGTGCTCGAGGAGAATCTCAGCGAGCTGGGCGACGATGTGCCGCGGGTCCGGTATCGCGCTGTGCCCAACAATAATCGTACGATGGTTCGAAACTGCAAAAGACACTTGTTCGCAGCTTCAGGCGCTTTATCAACCGTCGCTTGTTCATGTCATTTAGTTTCTCCCATTTCTCCCCAGTTGGTCTTGCAGTCGGCTTTTGGCTTTTACGAGAGCATGTAACCAGGTACAATACGTGCCTTGCGTTTGTAACTACAACATTATATAGCTAATGTTGTTTCGAACTGTGGCATTGCGCATACTTAGAGTCGACATCATCATTAACATCCCTGATTACGAAATAAATCAAACGTTTGCTCGATGGTATTAACGAGTACGTACACTCATACCAAGTCGATAGAAAAAAAAGAAATTCCGGCTGGAATAAAATAATTGCTAACATGATACATGCATTAACGCATACTCATATCTGAACGCTCGAGAGCAGCAAAATCACGCTTGGTGCACCCGCTTACTTATACGTATGTTTAATAACCGCCGCATGCGGTCTACCCACTCCCTCCGGTTTGAGAGGGAGGGGCGGTAGGAGAGACACTTGTCGTGAGCACCTCAAGCTTAATTACACACTCACTCTCATATAATAATGAAGTGACGCTACGTCTGACTTTGTTTCTTTTCTAGATGGCTAGGAGGCGAGCTAGCATAGCGACGATATCGCGGCCGCTGTTGGGCAGCAACCAAGACATATCAAAGGCAACGATCTTATCCAGAATTTTTTTAATCTTGTCTCTTTTCTCTTTGTCTTTATCTCTTTGCCTCTCTTGTTTGTCAATACGCGCGACTTCTCTTTCTCTCTTCTTTTTTCGCGCGAATCTTTGTTTTAGGCCTTGTACGCGCGAGAGCTTTGACGGCAGGCGCTGGGCTGCGAATATTGCCGTGGCGGTTACGACGTTATTATTAAGCTGCTTGGCGTGTAGGCGCTAATTAAACGACTAGTGCCCTTATTGCTGTTGCTGATGTTTAGATTTGCCTTTGGCTGTGCTTTGGCTTTTGCAGGTTCTTTAGAGCTTTGGCGGCATGATAGTGCGAAAGGATCTAATTCTTTATGATTAATAGCTTCGATTTATGATCGTAGAACTTTATTATTTTCTTTATAAATTAGTAATAATCTTTATAACCTTGTGTTAACAGTGTGTGCCAACGAGGATTAGAAACTTTTTTCAAATTTCACGATAGTTTCTAGTATTAACAATAACTACTCGATTAATATGGAGAATGCATGAATTTCGTTAAAAAAAAAATTGAGGATCAGTTGGAAAATCGTTAAGCTTGTTGGTGAAGCTTGATTTGTTCGTTTCTTCTTTTCTAGGATGTGCCAAGACAAAGAAATTCGGTGTCTGGGAGAGTGTCAGGGGTGCGAAGGCCCTCGCTGTGCTTCGAAACGCCGAAATGGGAAAGTGACAAGCTGGATCGTGCCGAGTGAGTAATCGATTTATTTGAATTATCATATTAACGATTTTTTTGTTGTAATATTTTATTTTTACGCAGTAGCTCTAATAGCATAACGGAGTTTCGAGAAATTTTCGAAGAGTCTAGGCGCCAGTCTCAAGAGGAAAATAACAACGTAATACGAACAGTACAATGTATAGCGAACGAGCAAGTAGTCGAAGAGGAAGTTTGGTCGCATCCGCACGAGGAAGTTGTGCCCGAGACGGACGGTATAGAAACGAATTACGCCGAACTTAGGCAGCAGTGAGTATTGTTAAATAAATAAATTGAATTGTTTATTAATACGCCGAAGATTGAATAATGGAAATTGTTTTTAGTCACAGACATCCCATAATCTGTTGGCTACTGGCTCGTTACGCCGCTTGGAAGCCAATGCTGTGGGCCTTCTTTATAGCTTTTCTACTAGGAATATTTGTAACCCGGGTCGTCTCGTCGAGTAAACGCAGTGGACCACCGCTTTCTTGGTGGTCGATTGAAGAAATACTGAGCCAGTATATTCACGTGGAAAATGAGAGGCGGCCGGGTCAAAGGGTCCTTTGAGATCCCGTACCTGCTTGAACAGCTGTTTTTAACCCCGTTGTTACTTTTTTTACTACGATTTTCTTGTTTTGAGGAACAAAAAGACACTTGATATGAAAGTATTTTTTAAAAAGTTGATTAATTAGGCGACTTACTTATATAGAATCTTTTTTTTTATAGATCATAACTTTATTTGGACGTAGTGATTTTATTTTCTTTTTATGTACATTTTACGAGTCTATTTCTTATGGTGTAAATCGTAGATTCGGAAAGAAAACTGGTAAGCGATCTCGAAAAATGAACAATAGATGATAATGAGTGATGAGTCGTGCCAGAAGTGTGTGTAGAATTTTATTCATAAGATACGTCCTTTAGTGCAAAGGGGGACGGTTTTTTGATAGAAAATAACGTTTTTGCTGTCTTCCACGAAATATTTATTTTATAAAAGAGAAGCGAGAATTGAGAATCAAAAGTCATCTTGTCTATGATGACGTTTGATACTCATGTTCAAACAGTCAACTGTAAATATATCTATGTAAACATTTGAGTGAACTTGGCTAGGAAAGTATCTTTGTAACTTACATTATTATTTAGTTATCAAAATTCTCAATGTTACTTTAATATATGGATAGATATCCATCTATCCTGTTATATAAAATCTGATAAAATTATAAGAAATAAAGAAGACATTTCTATTTTATGGTTTTATTATTTAATTTCCTTTTATTATATTAAAATTAATTAAAATCTTATTTCACATCATTTAAAAACATTTTATAACAATACTGGTACCATTTGTTCAAATATTTCATCAACATGCTAAATGTATTGCTAACTACTACAAGCCTGCAATTAATGCTGAAGCTGCTGAAATATTTTAAATGTAGAATATTCATCTTAATATAAAAAAAAATTTTTTTATTAAAATGCAAAAAATGTATTAAACTTATTCAAATTTAATTAATTTTCAATACAATTGATTTTACCCCATTATTTTGATTTTATTTTCATTTATTATTAAATATTTGTAAGATGTTTTATATTACACTTTTTTACATTATGTACATTCTTTAAAAAAAAAATTTAAACTCATTAAATAGAGACATTTATATTCAACTAGTATCCATTTCTTTAGAATCTTTGTAGTCTTCCATTGCTTGCTCAAAGGTTTGTATTGTATGATCACAAACTTTTGATAGATCCTCAAGACCTCTCCGTAGAACATCAACAGCTCGTCCTTTTTTGGTTTGTATCCTGAAGTGCATTTTTGATTCTGCAGGATGTGGTACAGTATATCCACAAAACTCTACATCAGGACTACAAATACAATCATTAATAAAACTGTAAGAAAACAAAAACAAGCAATATAACTATTTTTGATTGTAACTTACTAATGAGTGACAATTGAACGTAAAACATTTCCCAAAGTATGACCTTCATCTTGAAAAACAAAAGTTCTCTTTGTCTCATCATCACCATCACCAGCAAGCTTGAAAGAAAATTATAAGTTAGAAAAAAAATTTTTAAATCAAAATTTATTATAAAACAGGTTAGGTTAAGTTTAATACCTCTGCTAATCGTCCCATTCTAATGGTAATTAAAATAATAAATTAAATTATTATTTTTCAATTAATATTGTTACTGGAAAATTTTATGTTTATTTACAACTGAACTTCATTTCAGTTTATCGAGAATAGCGATAGCGCCTCGTGGTAAGTTGCAGCACTGAACGAACCGTCTTTCAGTAGCACCATTTGAGGTTGGATGAAAAGAGATAGCAAGTGATGCATCAACGTGTCTCTTTCTTTCTTACGCGAAGGTACTGTATCAAGAAAATTATTAAAATATCGCGATGAAAATTAAAAAAATTGATATAAATACCGATTGATTTATGAAAAAAAATTATTAGAAAAAATTATAAACAAATTTAATTAATAGTTCAAATGTCAATATAAAATATTAGTAATTAATGTGTAGAAATAGTTGTAATAAAAACACATTAAATATTATAATGACAGAAAAGTTATGCTTTTTATTAAATATAATTAATAATTTATTATTACGCAAAAACTGAACTCTAGGTATACCTACAATGTAGGAGTAAGGTAGAAATAACAAAAACCTTTTTAAAAAAAAAGTACCTCAACACATGACTTTTTATTAAGATATACATATGTTGTTTAATTGTTTTTTTTTTCGTAATGGTAATCGTAATAATTATCCTATTTGTATTAGCCACTTCACTCATTTTTTTTTCTTATTTCAATTTAAAGTGTCAATTTTTCTTCGAATTAAGTTTCATTATGATATTTATTTGCCGATCTCATCCATCAGCACTATTATAAAATAGAGACGATATACATATTTACAAATATGTACAAGCTTGTGTTTTATTATCAAACACCCATACGCGTCAATTTAATTCTATAAACTAAATAAAAAATTGCACGTTTGGACTTCGATGTTGGTTTCAGGTGGGTTTTAAAGCTTTCTCGCCAGAACAAATTTTTTCCTATGGTTCGAATGCCCTTAACGTAAATAGAATTGTAGCAATAATAATATTAGTTCTAAATTGTGATGTAAATAATAGTATTGATAAAAAAACACTAATTAATTTTGTACGTTAAATAAATCAAAGTCAAATGTAACTTTTAACACAAAAAAATGTTCTACCGGTGTTTTAAAAACACTTGAACTTGATTATTCTAATTAATAAAAATTCTTTGTCATCAGCTTGATGTTTTATAACATAAAAAACATAATAGTACAATTGTAATAATGATAACTACACAATAATTATAGTTGTAATAATAACTAATGCAATGAAGCTCTTAACATGGCGTATGCGACATTAATGTCTAGGAATTTAAAATTAAGAAAAACAAGATCGCAGTGATAACCAACATCGATCAGTCTTGATATTGGAATTACCTTTCAAAAATCACTGAATACAGGATTGCAAAGACATATATAAATATAGAAGAATAACATTAACTAAGATTTTGAACTATCTAAAAGTTAGAGATGCTGTGACGCTAACAGCATTAGTGCAGTCCGCGTAAATCTTCATCATACATCATAGGCCCTTGCGCTTTAGTCTCACTCCTTCTTTTTTCAATCGCTTAACAATAAATACAGACTTTGCACAAGTAACGTTACGACGCGACTTATGTCAATTTATTTAATTATTGTTTAAATTTATTCTGAGGCTAATCGTTTGTGTAACGAACTGTCATTGTTCGCACCACGTTTTTACTTGTAAAAAATTCACTTATATCATTGACACATAAAAACTTTCTCTCTTATGCTCATTTAGTGTTTTTCTTAACTATACTAGTAAGCGAACGATGTATTGTTTCACTTGTTATTAACGGTTGGCAAATATCCACGTTATTGCAATTATTTTGCGTACAAAAAGCAAGCTCTTTCACAAACAAAACAAAGAAAAAAAAGTGTAAGATTAGCTTGCTCCTGTCTCTCGATGCGCGAATGAGTCCACTAAGGATGAGAAAACGATGCTCGTAATTGGCAAATCGACTTGCTTGTCTCAAAAGTACACTGAAACGTGCATCGATTCTTTGCATTGGACCATTTTTGTACAGAATGTACTTTAGGATAAATTCAGAGTTATTTTGACTTGACGTCGTAGTTTATTTTGTTGCTTCTTTTTTTAAAAAAGCAGCCTATGTCCAGGCAATTTTCTCATTTCCTTTAATAACATATTTTCAGTCTAAATACGTATCATATCAGACGCACACACATACACGCTCAGACAAAACTTTACATATTTTAGTGCACTGAGTGCCACGCCACGATTATCATTTTTATTATCATTTTTTATCATTTTTAATTTCACAGAAAAGCTTTGGTACGCATTGTAAGCATGAAGTAAGACAGACCTTTGAAAAGTACTTTTCTTCTCCTCGTCTCTTTCTCGATATAATATATGAAAAATATTGCAATTAGTATTGTTTGCGACGAAGAGCCTAAATCACAATTTATTTATCTGGAATTGAAATCCAGCATAAAAACACACGTGTTGCAATGAAACAACGAAGAACACGTTTATTAACATCCAAACTATCACTTTCAACATGCTCGGTTTTTCCCGTACATGCTTACAGCGACCAAAGATCCAATTCCTTGAAATAACAACAACAAACACACGTAAAACATGCATATCGTTTCTCTTACGTCAAGTGCTTTATTCAAATTTATAAATTAACACTTGCTTAAGAAATATAACGTTACAATCGATTCCAAAATTTCAAGTTTTCTACCTTTACAGTAGACACTTTATTAATTTTTTTGCCTACCTTATAACTACACTTGCACATTTTTTTTGCGGAAAACAGATATGAACTTACAATTCTTTTCTTTTTTACATTTGCTAATACAACTAAATTTATAGCAATCTAACAATCCATTAAAACGACTAAGCTAAAAAATTATTGAAAGAAATTTTCAAAAAGTTTTAATGAACTGTGGATTGCCTTTACCGTACTTAAAAATCAATTTATAGTAGTTTTAAAAATGCAAATACTCTTATTTACCACCTCATGATTCGAGGTATTTTTACTACAGTGGGCAGTTTTAAATTATTAGTTAATACCATGAGTCGTTCGCACGAGAAGTCTCAATTTTTTTTACCAATAGCTGGAGTCTGGAATCTCTTAAGATTCACCACGCAAAATTTTCGACACAGTTTATGATTTCGCGGCAAACGATCGTAATAAGTAATTTTCTAGAAATAAAAAAAAATCTGACTATTACTTTAATATCATGAGATATATGCTACGTTTGAAATCAAAAGAAATCAGTCAACTCAGTGTCAAGAAGAAACACTTATAGCCTGTTTAATTAATTCTCCGTATTAACAGGCTCGCGAGCATGATGGATTCTGACATGCTTATTGTGATTGGACTTTGTGCTACTGCACTTGCCGCAAATATGGCAAGCGTAAGGACGCGCGCCGGAGTGCACACGTAAATGTTCTTTGAGATAATAAGAGCGATGGAAGGTTTTGTTGCAAATCTCGCAGGTGTAAGCCTTATTCTCTTCGTGCTCTTTTACATGGCGCAAACAGTTGTATTTGCGAATGAACTGGGCACCGCAGTAGTTACAAGTATAGGGCCGCACATTTCGGTGAGAGTTCATATGTGCCGTGTAGTCGCTGTGTCGGTAGAAAGCCGCGCTGCACTGGTTACACTTGAAGGGCTTGGTACTGCGAGCCGCATGAGTCCACTTGTGAAGCTGAAGATTCCACTTGGTACTAAACGTCTTGGAGCACACCTGACACTCGTACGGCCGTTCACCGTTGTGTACACGCATATGCACGGCTAGCGAAGAGCGCAGGTAGATGCACTTACAGATTGGACACTCAACATTTTCGCTTTCGCGCTGGGCATCCGGCACGAAACGTCGGTTATGTGCACGACGCATGTGCCGTGTCAGACTGGCCATATGAATGAAACGCTCATTGCAGTAGGTACAAGCCTTCGGCTTTTCGTCGTGTGTCTCCTTATGCCAAGCAAGCTTTTTCTTCGTATGGAAAACCTCACCGCAATGGCAGATATAATCCTTCAGCTTTTTCTTAATGTTCAGATGGTGACGGTTCTTGTGCTGCGTAAGGTTTGAGTAACGTCGGAAAGTCTCGTTACAGAGGTTGCATTTGACAGGCGCATTACCAGTGTGACCGTTTGTGTGCTCGTCAAGTTTCTGTTTCGTGAGAAAGGCCTTGTTACAGTGGTTACAGGAGAATGGCTTGATACCCAAATGCCGTTTCATGTGGAGCTTGAAATTTTGCTTGCGGTAGAAGTACTTGCCACACTGACCACACTCTAGAGGGTGAATCTTCAGATGTAGATTGAAATTAGCAACTGAAGTGAACTCCTCATTACAGATCTGACATTTGGCGTTTTCGCGTACACGTTTAACCGGCTCCGCTATGTGCATACGTCTGTGATGAATCTGCAGCGACTTTTCGCTACTGAAACGCTGATTACACAAGCTGCAGGTAACCTCAGCTGCAGTAGCCAGATGGAGTCCATCAGTAAGCTTCACATCTGCATCAGCCTTGGCTGAGCCCTGATGCTGTTGAGGTGGTTGCAGCTGATGGAGCAACGGTTGCTGCTGTTGAAGATGTTGTGCCTGGTACGCTTGTTGAGCCAAATGAAGGCCACCGGGTGCGAAGATGTCCTCAAAGACGTTGGCTCGGCCCTCGAGCAGCTTGATCTCCTTCAGCTCGGGTTGGTCAATATTATCGTTACTACAGCTCGATGGCCCAGCTTCTTTATGTACCATCGTGCTGTGCACACGACGCTCTTTTGGACACTCGAACACCTCCGGGCAGTGCGAGCATTTAAAGATCCGTCTAGTCGGTGTTTTACGATCGCGATCAAGGAACAGGCTAGAGGTGAAATGGGTAGCAAGAGAACGGCTGTCTAGAAGAGGTCCGCTATTGTTATCTTCGTGTTCTGAGCCCTCTGACTCTTCCCAACTTTCACGTGCCATTAAATCGTAAGAAGTTGACATTCGAGACGACTCTTGGCCCATGTACAACTGAAAATATAAAAAATTTATTTTAATGCATTCAACACTGATAATTTATTGTAACGTGCGTTTTTAAATAAATCAAATTGATTAAATACCTGCCAAGCAGACTGCTCTGTACATCCATTACTCTCTTGCTCGGACAATTCTCCCCTAGCCGGCATCGTTTCATCTGCCCTCATATTGACACTTTTAACTTCTTCATCATTGCCCGCACCATTTTCACTGCTTGACATAGATTGTTGGCTTGTAGCGCTAACGGCCTTTTGCGATGACTCACTGATAAAAGTGCTAGGCACGAGTATCTGCAGTCCGTCGAATTCAAAGACGTTCATGGGCCCTGCATGCGCGTCCTCACTGATATTGAGTAGTTCGGTTGATGACGGCTTAGGAACAATCGATGACTTGGGTGAACTTGAATTGTAGCTTTTGGAATCTGTGCTCGTTGTTGGATCAATACACTCGGTCATGTTGAGAAGATTCTGCGAGGTACCACTGTTCGAGATTGGATACGTATCGTGGTGAAGTACAGGTATGGACTGTGACTGCTGGTGTCCTGAATGATGGCTAAGTGTGGGAAACTGACTTGATGAGTAGTGCTCAGTCATGAGGCTTTGAGATCGAAAGTCTGAGTGTTGCTGTTGTGCAATGTCGGTGGCTGTTACAGCCTTGCAGATGTCGGTATGCGCCATTTCCTTTTTATTATCGCTGTGTTCGTGTCCAAGGGTCCGTTGCGACCCTTCACCCAGAATCATGTGATCTTCATCCTCGTCTTCATCTTCATCGTCCTCGTCTTTGTCGTTTGACTGTCCACTAGCACAACTATCCGCATCATCTGAATCTTCTTCTTCTTCGTCTTCTTCTTCCTCTTCTATCTGGCAGTACGAAGAAGATGATCGAACAGATACAGGCGAGACCGCGCCATCACTGCGTCGCGATTTCATCATGCAGACATCATCCGTATGCAAAATTGTTCTCTGAATAACACTATTATTTTGTTTAAGATGCGAATGATGAGGCTGCGGATCTTCTAGCTCCATATCTTCATCATTGTAATTGTCTTTAAGAAAATCATGAAGTGTCGTAGCTTCGAAACCTACTGGGTATGAGCAGACGTTCTCGTTTGAGCGGTCAAAATCCGATGGCAGCGAGGCACGGGATAATGAACGGTAAAACTTCTTTTTACTGACGGGTGAGTTAGGTACCGACTGTGAGTACTTGTATTGGTAGAAGGATTTTGACGTCGACATGATCTTTTGAATTTCCATGTCATAATTGATGAGGCCATCTTCCGAAGAGGCTACGGATGAGACATCAGTATCTTCGTGGGCAACAATAATCTTACATTCTATTGGCTCAAGGATAGTTTTATGATATGAGGTGTTTGTCGTCTCGTCTTCATCAGCTTGCTTTTCAAGGGGATCCGATACAGACATAGCATTCTGTTCTGCTTCATTGCATTTACTATTGTTTATGTCTTCAGATTCCTTATTTGATAAATCAATATTGCTTAATTCGGATTCCATGTTATTTAATAATCGATTCATTTGTTCAAATTCAGGTTTGTCGATCGTAGAAACTCGAGATTCGTCGACACTCATATTCTGAGGCTCTACTTTTTCGTTAATGATTTGTACGTCATTAGATTTGTCATCCAATTCTTTACAATTGTGTACTTCATTACATTGAATGTTTTCAACAAATTCCTTTTCCATCATATCATTAGAGATTAACATTTCCCGTGATTGAACGGACTCGGTCACTTCCATTCTATCACTGTTTTCATGACTCTCTGATCTAGAATTAGGTTTTCGAACAATTAATGATTCGATTTCATCGTTGTCTTCAATATCTGGTAGGATACTTTCAGTCTTATCATCATCAGTAACATCATTGCAAGAGTTACTAATTAATGTAGGTTGATCCTCCCTGTAAAACGGAAAGATTAATGAGATACATTATATCCAATAGAAAAAAATCAAAAATTATGTTTCACACCTGAATAATCAAAATTCTTGAGTATACAATTATCGAAAAAAAATTAAGATACACACCTATGATATTGTTCAACGACATGGCTTTGCTCTTCTTGCACGCGTGCATTTTGAGTTTGTTCCAAATGTTCCGCGTGTGATCTACTTCTCTCCTCCTCCTGCTCGACTTGCACCGATTCCGGTGACTCGGGCATTTCGAGATCAGGCAGTATGCTATCGGGTGCAGGTATCATTTTTTCGTCAACGATAAGTTCGCGGTCCTTACATTGGTCAACAACTGTAGGCTCTTGCTGGTGTTGCTGTTGCGATTGGACCTGAGGTGGTGCCGTTGCCTGCTGCACGTGCGGCAGAGGCTCGGGCGCGCACATGGTTGGTCTCGGCGGCGAGGCTGTTGTCGTCAATGTAGAGGTCGCGGGATCATTAACGGTGGCAGTGACGGCGTGGCTCGCAGCACTCGTCGTTACAGCAACTACGGCCGGCCTCATGCGCGTCGTCGCAGCGGCCACAGTACTCGCTACAGGCAGCGGCGCCGTC
Source organism: Anagyrus pseudococci (assembly GCA_030522585.1). NCBI lineage: Eukaryota > Metazoa > Arthropoda > Insecta > Hymenoptera > Encyrtidae > Anagyrus > Anagyrus pseudococci. Next base: position 5,669 of record JAPYYQ010000596.1, on the reverse strand, counting down.
GTACTTGGCATCATTGCTTGAGGCGGTGGCGGTGGCGCTGATATCATTTGCACAGTTGGAATTTGCTGTTGATGATACATGCCGTAAGGACTGTACAGCATCTGCATCATTTGGTTCGAGGGTGGAGCTTGCGCCTGTGCCATCGCGTACTGTGCCGGTATCATCATGGTACCTGCTTGAAATGATCAATCAGTGTTTGTTCAGATATTGATTTCAATGCGTGACGTTAATTTAAAATTTAATATTGCTAACATGTATAATATGAGTGAAAAAACGAACTAATCTTTGTTTTAAAAAATATGAAAAAAATCTGTATTAAGTTATTAACTAATGGTATTGCAATCACTAGTACGGTAAATGTCACTAAAGAAAAATCGAAATGCATACAGTGCAGATGATAAACTGACCATTATTGACGAACTGCTGATAACTGAAGGAAGCAAATTGCGGTGGAGGTAGCATGGCGTTGATCTGCGGCGGGCACTCGAAGATTGGCCCAATCGGGTAGGGCGACTGGGCGTGAGGAACATGCGGAGTGGGCGAGGCCGGCGGAGGCTGTTGTGCAGTGGCCGTAACCGGGGGCATCGGTGGCTGGGTCGTCGGGACCTGGACGGCTGCCGGCTGAGGGCTCGGAGCGCATGCCTGGCTGGCGAGCAGGGCCGCTGCTCCGCCGCCGGCGCTTGCCCGGATCAGCGCCTCGATCACCTGCTCCTTCGGATGCGTGTCCAAGTGCTTCTGCAGGCTGATACCCTCGCGCAGGTACAACGTGCAGACCGGGCAGGCAACCGCGCCGCCTCCTCCTCCTCCGCCAGCAGCAGCTCCGCTGATGGGGCTGCTGGCCGGCGTCCCGGCCGCCGATGCGCCGCCGCCTGACATCCCGCTTACGGCTGTGCTCAGATCCATTCTGTCGATGCGAAAGCGCGTGATTGTGCTGCCGGACCGATCCAGAAAGGAGGCCTGTAAAAAGTACAAAGCAGGTTTTACACATTTTGACATCTAACAATCCCGCGATGAATTTTTTTTTTCTTCGAATTATACGACTTTTTTTAATACCTTTATTTTTAAACGGAGTTGCAGAAAAATTAATATTAGAAAACAGCTCATTTTCGTTGTAAAAAATAGTATTAGACATAATAGGAAATAGCCCATTTTTATAAGTAAACATCGTAAAATACGATTTCTTTTTTCACAAAAATTCAAAACAAGTCTTCGACTCGAGACAATTAAATATTTATTAAATTAATAAAGATGAAATGGCTAAAAAAGTATTTCCAAACCTGATGAAGTAACGCTTTATGATTGAACGTCATTAGAAATTGTTTGTACACAAAAATAAAATATTTACAAATGCCTATACACTTTGGCTGCTGAAACTACGCAAGAAAAGAAAAACAATTCTATATATGTATATACACGACGAGAAAAGGTAACGAAAACTCGTAAACAAACAAAATAAATTAGCTGATTCCAATAAGTTGATATATATCAGCTATCTCGGCTATAAACGTTCATAGTGAAATATATATATTTATGGTAAACAGTTAAAACTAAACAAAAGCTGTTTTGATAACAAAACAAAAGAGTATCTACTCCAAGAAGTGTGTCATAAATAGCTACAATTTTATTGAAAACAGAAAACAAAAAAAAAAGAGAGCGATTTATAAGGAGAGATAAAGAAAAAAACAAAAAAATGTCAACTAACCCTGTTATCAGCTGAATACGTGTCAATAGTCGATTTGGCCTAGCCAAGTCGTAATCCGAACTCGGAGCGAAGTCGACGAAGAGAGACTATCGAGAAAAGCGAGCTGCAGCGTTAGCGGCCCTTTGAGGCTGGTCCGTCTAGCTGGCGCGATTCCGGGGAAAAACAGCCAGTCCCGTGTGCGGAGTAATCGAGGAATTTCGACGAATCGAGGGCGCATGTACGCGCTCGCTCAGCACAATCGGAGAAACTCGTCGTGGTTGTTGTGGTCGTAGTTTATATAGCACGGGGGCCTATCCTCAAAAGCCCGAGGCGAGGCAGGAGCAGCGGGATGCAGCGGACGAGACTAGCTCCAGCTCGGAGAAGAGGTAGTCACGGCGTTCACGGGTGCTCGTGGGGTTGGCGCAGCAGCGGGCGACGCGCAGCTCGGCAGCAAGGACGAGGGTAGGTGGTGGTGCTGGCGTAACTGTCAGCGCCGGCGCTGCTGCCACTGCTGCTCCCGCGACCGCTCGTCCGAAAATGTCGACGTTCATGACTGCTAGCTGCTGCAGCTCCGCGGAGAGGTCCTCGGTCCCACGTGGCCTGCCGAGCGCGTGGCTCCACAATCCTAGACTGCTCTTATCACAGACAGCCCGGGCAACTCGACGACGCCCGGGTGCTCACCCTCGGCCCCTTCAATCCGAAGCTGATCCAAATTGTTGATAACTCTACAAGGCCTCGAGCACTATAAGCCGCCTGGCGGCCGCTGCTGCTTCTGTCTCGCTCGCTTCCGCGAGCAGGGGATGAGAGTTTGGGGGAGAAGAAGCAGAGCTCGCGAGACCGGCGTTGTCGTGGTCGTCCAGTAGGTGTACGGCGGCGAATCGATATCTCCCCCCCGGCGGTGTTGTACGAGAGAGAGAGAGCCTTCGCTCTTTCGGGCGCGCGCGTGTGTGTCGCCGCGGCGGCGGCCGCTGCTGCTGCTGCTGAGGCCTCGAAGAGAGCCCCCGCACGAGCAGAGTAGCACAGCAGCAGCACCAGGCACTTTCCTCCTTGTCTCGCCGGCGCGCCGCTACCTACGTCCGTCTCGGTTTGGGCTCGCGCCGCTGGGCGCACGCATATCGCGCTCCTTCTCTCGCCAACGCTCCCGTTTTTCCTGCGCTACTGCCGACGCCGACGCCGCTATGCTGCTGCGGCTGGGGAGAGCGAGAAGCGTGTACGCGAAGCAGCGAACAGCCAAAGGGGAGGGCCTTTAATTTCCACGGGACACAGGTCGTTCCAATGATACAGCCCCGCCGCCACGAAGCGCTATATGGCTTTCTCTTGCCTCTTCAACTTTTGTTTGTTTATAACTGCTGCGGCCGCGTGCACTTCACTCTTCGCTGCCTCTTCTTCGTCTGCTTCTATTTCTTCTTCCGCGCGTAGAGGCTCTTTAAATTCCAGCGGCGCGAAACCGCTCGTTTTTTTTTCGCCGAGACGCGCTCAAAGTCTTGTTCCTTAGCCCCCAATGCACGTCGATTGCACAAGGCCTTTGCCGAGGCCGGGTAGAGATCGAGAGCGAGAGAGATGGAGCAAGCAAACTGGCAAGATTGTGAGAGAGAGAGAGAGAGAGAGAGCGAGAGAGTGAAAAAAAGAGCTGCCGCTGCTTCTTTTGCAATCGGCCTCGCGAACGAGTGAGCGAGAGAGAGAGAGAGAGAGTGAGCTGCTGCTGCTGCTCCTGGTGTTGTAATATCGATGCGCGCACTTGTACTTGCTCTCTCTTTTCACTACGGCACGCGCGCACACACGCACGTGCGACAAGGGGGTGGGTAGCTGGGAAGAAAGGAGAGGTAATGAGAGAGGAAGAGCGAGAGAGAGAGCGAGTGATAATGTAAGAGAAAGAGAAAACTACGGAGAGAGGGGGTATAGGGGTATATTAAGAGGAGGAGGAGAGGAATAGGAATTTAGTATGCCTCGGCGAGGATGCTTGTCCCGTGGCGGCGGCTAGTCGTTGCTTTCAGCGCGGCCGCGACTGCTGCTGCTGCTGCTGCTCCTCGCAGGTCCGAGGAGAAGCCATCGCCCTCGGGGATATATAACTCCTGATTCACGCTTACACACATGCGAGTATAGGTGCGGGCTGCTGCTAGCAAGTATGGAGAATGCTTTGCTGGCTCGCTCGCACGCATATGTGTGTGTGTGTGTGTGGCTACACGTTTCACAGCTGCACCACCTACGGAATATTATGTACACCGACGACGAGACGTACTAGCACTCGGGCAGGTGGGGGAGGGAGGCACTCGGCACTCTGAGCCATCAGCTCTCAACACTCAACGCGATTATACACCCGCGAGCTTCCTCTCGTGCGTCCTCCGAGAGAGAATATACACAGCGCTGCAGCCGAACGACTCCTTCTCGAGTCCTGGTGTATAGAGAGACTCGCGCGGACGCCAGTGAGAGACGAGCTCTTTGGATTCTGTTTCCTGTTTCGAAACTCCTCCACAGTCTTTTGCTGGCGACGGAACGCGAGGCAGAGAGAGAGAGGGAATACGCTCGTGGCAGTGCCGCCGCCGCGGCCGCTGGTACTGTGAGGAAACGAGCGACGTTCCACACTCTCGCGTATATATTTTCTCTCTGGTTGTGTGTCCCTCCTCTCCGGCGCTGCGCCGCTCTCTGTGCCTGGTGGCTGCTGCAGCAGCTGCACGGCGCTGGCGATATACACGAGAAGGCGGCGTTCTCTCTCGAGCCGAGGCCAGCAGCCCGCAGCGGCTGCAGGCCAGATAGCCAACAGAGCCGAAGAACAGAGAGAGAGAGGGTATATGCAGGCACTGTACAGCGCCAGACGCCCCGCACACACACACACGGCCTCGCCGACGACGACGTACTGTGCGGGCTGCTCCGCGTCGTCGAGCGCGCGGCTCCGACACTATATTTCGCTCCGGCGGCAACGATGTGTACGAGCCGCAGCAGAGTACACGATCACTCTCTCTCTCTCTCTCCTTCCCTCTCTCTACCTCCCGCATATATACCCTCTCTTTACCGTCGTTAACATCGAACGAACTTGGCGCCCTCTTCGCTCTTGGGCTATTTAAATTTCTCAAGCCCCAGGGCCGTACTCGATGCGCCTAGGCGCAACTCCAATAGTACATCCACCGATGAGAAATCGGAGTCGATTGCTACGCTACTGGCTCTTTCGGCCGACCGCATCCGTTTGCTCCTCTGTATACAGTACACGCTTTTATGTACCAGCGATTTTTGGATTTGGCTTTCGACTCTGGCTTTTATACTTCTCGGGGACTTTCACCTTTTTTTTCTCTCTTTCGTCTGTGGGATTTTTTGCAAATTCTCTCGCCATCAAACCCCGGGGAGCCACCTGGAGATGAACGACACTGCGATTGCTCCGGTTTTTTTCATTTCGGAGCAACGCTAGACTACCCGGGCGTCTCTAACCACGATTTTGAGTATCGAGCTGGTTGGCTTTAAACAAGCGGCGCTAGGTTTGTCGATAATCGGCGTAACGGTTTTGAAAGAGCCAAAAAGAAATGATAATTAGTCGGGCGGTGATTCTACGAAATTATTCATTGTCTACCCTCTCGACGATTAACATATGTATGCATAAAGCTGGCGCGCACGAAATTCTCTCTCTTTCTCGAACTATAAATAAGAAAATCAAGTATAAACGTCAACGTGCGAGGACGGCCTTGTAATGAAATTTTTTTGAACGTAAACCCCGGGTAAACAGATGTAAAATAAAGCGACTCTCCGGCCGGCTTTATTATCTATACACAACAATCTCAGTTGCTCAAACATCGATTAACATAATCTGCAGCTTTTCGCTTTTTAATATAAAAAAAAAAACGAGAGACGCGTTTATTTAAACATCGTCGCGCAGCGCGGAATATAAGTAACGCCAGTTTGGCAAAAAAATAAAAAGGTAAAATCGTTGCGTCCAAGCCAATGGCCGGGGGGGGGGGGGGGCGGGGGGGCGGCCGCGGGGGGGGGGGGAGGGAGGGCACTT